>PVLC010034261.1:0-17003 GCA_004027655.1 Graphiurus murinus
GAAACATCTGGGCAGAGGAAGATGTTGATAAAAATGAGTCCTACCAATTTCCCCTCAAAACAACACTTTAAATCCATTTTTAAAAGTAGTGCCAATGAAGAACGTTCTTGTGAAGGGAACATCTTTTTTTGTTTTGTCTTATTTTGAGCTCATTCTAGGACCTATCTCCTTGCACAGTCTTGTAGATGGTAAAGTTCACACTTAATAATTTTGGTCATAAATGACCACCTAAATATGTCAGGAGTAATTTAGCATCTGTGACCCCTAGAGCTGAAAATGTAGATGAATGTAATTAACCTACTTCCAAAATTGAAAAAAAAAAAAATCTGCTCTATTCTCTCCTGACTTGGGAACATATGGCATCGGATTTCATGGTTGGCACCTGGCTGACTGCTGAGTCCATGTGTCGCATTCTAACACAAACAGGCAGAGGCTCGAAGCCTGCCCAGAGAAGTCTCCAGCCAAATCCAAAATGGGCAGCTCGAGCCACAGGCTCAGCCAAAATCTGCTACAACAGCCTGGGGGAGGAGGCAGAGCTCCACCCTGCCAGGGCCAGTTTCCCCCGAGGCCCCATGACCTCCTCCTCAAGTGTGTTGAGGGGCTGGTGAGAGCGGTCTCTGCTGACACACATCATTAGCACCCCTGGCTCCATTTGTTAGGGAGAAATTGAATTGGCCTCAACTCGGCTTTGCTGTTGGCTCTCTTAAGGTATTTGGAAGCAAGCAAATCCAACCAAATGCTTTCCACCTCCATTAAAGGGGTGCTTGTCAGTCTCCCCTCTTGGCCTCCCAAGTCCTGGCATGTTAATGTTAAGTAGAGGACATCACCTCCAAACCAAGGGAAGGAAGCAAAACGTAGCATCAGCACCCTCCTGGCTTCACCGTTCTGTTCTTCTCCCCCATCTTAGGACAGATTCCCTCTCTGTCTCTGTAAGTCAAACCGTACCACCAGGAGGCTGAATCTGTCCCAGTTCCCCAAATGTCCCTTTGTGAGACTGTGCATCTCTAAACTATCTTTTTCCTTCCTTCTTGCAGTGGTTTTCTTCTCCTTCTTGCTTCTGTTTTGAAGTAGGCCCATGCATTTCACATTGAACCATGGATTAAAAAGGATTATCCCACATCTCTTGCGAGACTTGAGAAATCCCAGGAAAGAGTATAGACATGCTACAGTTCAGATGAGAGGAATCCTGGCACAGAAGACTGAGTATGGCAGTTATGTCGTTGTTTTGACTCACTGGGCACATCCCTGTCACAGGAGTGGAGGACATTAGTGACAAAAGGAAAGATGAGGGAAGGAATTTTAAAATGGGTCTTCTGGACCAACCAGAAGGATTTTACCAAAAGAGACAAGGCAACCCATCCATCAAGAAATGTACTCTTTGTACATCCATTCTTTGCACATCCATACCAAAATATACCAATGGTGAGAAAGAGATGGTGGTAGGAAAGAGATGGCGGTGGGAAGAGGGTTCTGTTTTCCCCTGTCTTGATGGTTGTAATACACACCTGCTGCATCTGTCTGCCCAGAGACGATATCACGATTTCCTTTTTTTTTTTTTTTTTTTGCGGTACTAGGAGTGGAACCCACGGGCGTTCTAAATCCGAGCTACACCCCCAGCCCTATTTTTTATTCTTAATTTTGAAAAAGGGTCTCACTAAGTTGCAGAGGGCCTTACTAAGTAGCTGAGGCTGGCCGAAAACCCAGATCCTCCGGTCTCAGCCTCCCAAGTACTGAGATTACAAGCCTGCACCACCACACCCTGCACCATTTTTATTATTATTATTTTGTTGTTAATAGCACTCCTGTGTGCTGAATAGAGCAACTCCTTTCCTGCTCTGAATGACTGTGGTGGGGCTACCAGTCCTAATACCTTGCCACTCCTGCCACACAGATGGGCATTTGACCCAATTAAGTAAGACAGTGAGTCACTTTGCATGAATTACTACACAAATTAATCTCAAAAAGTGGTAGTCTAACCCAAACCAGGTGAATGAAAGCTTCCTGGGGTTTATATAAAACTGGAGCCCAGCAGGGAACACCCTCTCTTTCCTCTAGAGTCACCGACTTTCATAAAACTGTAGCTGCCTATGCCATGTCTCCTACGACACAGAGGAAACTGCTTCACAGGTCTGTGTGAAAAGGTCAAGAGATGGGGAATATACAGAGGAGAGACCGTGATGGGGCAGAGGGAAAATGAGTTGGAGGAGAGACAGAGAAGAAAATAGGAGAGAGAGGGTGCAAAGAAAGAAGATGAAAGACAGATGGAAAATAGAAATGTGGAAGAAATAGAGAAGAGACAAAGAATCAGTGAGAAAGACACAGAAGGGAGAGAAGATGGAGAGAAAAGGTGAGCAGAGGAAGAATGGGGCAGAGTTGAGGTTCAGAGTGAGGAGGGGAGAAAGAGATGGAAAGTAAGAAGGTGAGAGATAAGTAAAGGAAGAAGAGTGTGAGGAATACAGAGAAATGAGATAGAGAAGAAGGATAGGGAGAGAGACAGATACAAAGAGAGATGGATGTGAAGGAGTGAGAGAGAGAGAGAGAGATGGGAAAGGAGAGAGGAGGGAAATCTGATATCTCTTGAGCTCCTGGTATGAAGCCACTCTTGATTCTACCTGCACCTTCCAGGTTCAAGTTTATCATTAAAGATGAGTTGGGTCCTATCACGTACAGCTGTAAGAGTGATGACCACTCCAACTCCCGTTGTTGAAGCCAATCCTCTCACAAGTTTGCCTTTCACTAGTTTGGTTCTAGAACCCAATGACAAACTGGAGGTTTCCTGATCACCTCAAGACACATGCATTCTTAGAATCTATCCAGGTAATGTCCATTCCTCACAAAATTAGAGAAAAGATCGGCTCCTCCTCCTGCCAACAGAAAACACAGAAAGCTATTCATTTCTTCCTTCCTACTTCCCAGTTGAAACCTGACTATCAGAAATCAATCCTCCCCCAAAGATACAAAAGAAACTACTTGGAGGTTAAAAGCAGCATTTACTGGAAAACGATGTTGTACATCATACCAAAATTTAATATGACTTTATGCAAAATAGAAATGTGTCTGGTAATGCAAAGATTCTTCTAAAGTAGGTTAATAACAATCCAAGATCATTCTCCTTAAAAAAAAAAAAAAGAAAGAAAGAAAATGTATGTAAAAAAAAAAAAGACCTAAAGTAGCTGAATCTTGTACCCATTGATGGAGCTGATTTACATAGATAGCATTTAACATTCCATCATCATTATCCTATCAGTCTCCTGTCTAATGTGTGAGCTAAAGACATTCAATGTGCTTGGAGGTTAAACACACACACACACACACACCCTACACCCACCAGCCAAAATGGTGGTAAATGACAAAAAAAAAAATTCATTTTAGGCAGACAGATGAATATCAACTGGGATGAGAAAAAGACTGTCTCACCCCTCCCTTCTGTACCAATATAGTAACCTTTAAGACTGAATAAAAGAAAACTAAATATTTGAGAGTAGAATACAGTTATCAAATAGGGAGAAGGGGGGGAAAGAAAGGAGACAGCATTAGGATAATAGTTGAGTCTGTCTTTGCCAGAGGAAGCAGCTTTGAGTAGGTCTGCCTTGACTTAAACAGCAAGGCAGATTCGAGTGAACCCCAGCTCAGACTTTGGAGTCAGACATGTGCACATTTTCAGATATATTTGCTTTAGGAATTTCAAGTGAATTTAATTTGCTGAGATGAACTAAAAGGGGCTCCTTGGGGAGACCCTGCATAGACGGAGTTGTGTGTTTGTATACCTTCCTCTTCCTGTGAGTTCATCTTGACCAAGTTCTTGGCTATGGCCTGGAAATTTTACAGTCCCTTTAGTGCCTCTGCCAGCCTGCCATGAAGGCTAGAAGGATCAGAAGGAAATGCCTCCTGGAGGGGCTGTGAATTCACTGACTTCTGTTACCCTCGCCACTGGGTAATCCTGAGCTGTTCAAGATGAGCAGAGAAGAGCCACAGAGAGCTAAAGAGTGCGGACTGGGTGACTGTAGGGATGAACCCTTCACATCAGTGGGAAGAGAGATACGCAGATGCAAAGGGAGAAGAGAGGGAGCCAGAAATGGGAATGGAAGAAAAGAAGAAAGAAGACAACAATGAGAGAGAAAATGGAGAAAAGGCAGAGAAAAGATTAGTTAAGGGAAATGAAATGTTCTCACTTAACCTGTACAGTTCCTTAGCCTGAGCACCTAGGCAGAGACCCAGCCACTCAACAGTTATTCCAATACATGACCTGGGAGTCCCCAGACCCTTGCTCGTGGGCAGTCACCACTAAGGTATCACTCTGCTTTTTCAACCAGGATACATCAGAAACCTTTGTAATACAGCCTCCCCACCAGTCCAATGGCACAGCTACTATGCAAATACCATTCCTAGGGAGCTTTTTCTCAGTCTTTCCCAAATCCAGACTGTATATCCTCTAGCAACTGTACACTCAACAGAAGGCCTTGCACAAGTCTGGGATTTTTTGAATTTTATTCAACATTGAATTTTATCCACAAGGAAAATGGACAAAAGTTTATTAAGGAAAGTATAATGCTAATGGAAACATGCAGAAACTTCCTAAAATTAAAGAAAAAAAAATCCCTAACAACCTTGAGCCATGTGTCTTTTTGTCCTACCCCCCAGTGTGACAAGACTAAACCAGACAAACCAGGTTCTCTCAGCCAGCAGTCTAGTCTCCTAAAGAACAAAGATAAAATGAAGTGACAGCTTTTGAATATTAATAGGGCATATCAGCAAGGGTGAGGAGCGGGAAACAGTCTAAGTCATCCACAAGTTCTAAAATCAGCTCCTAAAAGCCCGAATTCATCTCATCGCTCCCCACTTAAGAATTCCACTAAGAAAATGAATCTTTATTTCAAAAATAAACTTCAGAGATTCCTAGAGATAAAAGCAGAGGAAGAAATACAGAAGCGCCACAGGATCATCTCTCACGCATCTTCTCCCCCCAGGGCCCATCGAGATGCCAAGCACATTATAGATGCTCAATAAATGTTTGTGGCATGGATGATGTGCAAAGGAAAGGAGAGTTTTTAAAATCAGCTTTAGAGCAGGACTGGGCTTTGAAAGCAGGCTGGTCTCAATCAGGGTCACAGAAATTAAAAATACAGTTTGAGGTAACTGAAATCTACTCAGACATTATCTATACCATCCTTGAAGGGTGTTTATTTCTAAGCAGAAAATAAAGAGAAAAGTTTTCTGGGCCATCGCATTTATATCCTCATTCATTCAGTAAATGTCACTCAATGCCTACTACATGCCAGGCATTGTGGCATAGGACTCTCCAAGGTTTTAGTGGTAAAGAAAGACAAGCAAGACTGGACATGGTGGCGCATGTCTGCAATTCCAGTACTTGAGAGGCTGAAACAGGAGGATCCCAGGTTGGAGGACAGCTTTAGCAACCTAATAAGACCCTAGGCAACCTAGCCATACCCTGTTTCAAAGTAAAAAATAAAAAGGGCTGGGGATGTAGCTCAAAAGTGGAACACCCTCAACACCCCTGAATTTAATCTCTGGCAGAAAGAAGGAAGATAGATAGGTAGGTGGGAAGGAGGCAGAGAGGAACGGAGGGAAGAGGAGGACAGAAGGGAGAGGGAGGGAAGGAGGGAAGGAGGGAAGGAGGGAAGCAGGCAAGAGGCCAGCTTTCATAGAACTTATTAGCTCTGTTTTTCCTTCTGACTCTAAACCTATGCTTGAACCAAACCATAATATGCTTGAGCCATTTCAGCAGCCTAAATTCCTCACCCCACCCCGCCCCGATTACCAAACACTCCACATTAATTTTTCTAAAATATTACAGCCACTATGTTTTCCCCTCCTGCAGCTCCTAGTGTCTGCAATTTAACTTAGAACACATTTATCAGCCAAGTGCTCTGTATTAGGCACCGTGCTAAGTTAGTTATTGCTCTATAGCAAGTTACCTCAAGACTTGGCAGCTTAAAATAACAAAGGATTTTTGCCTTCCAATTTCTTTGAGTAAGAAATCCAGGCGATGTTTAGCAATTAAAAAAAAAATGTTGCAGGCAAGCTGGCAGCCAGGCTACAGCTGGTCCCCAGGAGTCTTGACCAAGGTAGGACCGTCTGCTTCTAAAATGCCTCTTGCACAGCTGTTGGTGGGAGACCTCAGTTTCTCACTCTGTGGAGCATCCTTGGGGATCCTCATGACTTGGCAGCTGGCTTCTCCTAGAGCAAGAGCAGAAAGAGAAGGAAGTCACAAATGACGTTGGACTAGTGATTTCCTAGCTTTGGAAGTCAAACATTATCAATTCTGCTATATTTTTCTAGAAGCAAATCCAGTTTATACTCAAGAGGAAGGAAATTAAGCTCCGCCTCTTAGAGAAGAATATCCAAGAATGTGTGGGTTTAATTTCAAACCACCATGAAACTATCTGTAATCAAATGCTAAACTATTCACCTATTTTCAAACCTCTCCATTGGTACCCATGACTAACCTCCCTGTACTCCAACCTAGCTATTCTCCTGCATGGACGGAATCCACAGTGCTATGGTTTGAACATATTCCCAGGAAGTTCAGCGATCGAAACTTCATGGCCAATGTGATTAGATCAGGACTGTGGGGCTTTAAAAGAGGGTTAGGTCATGAGGCTCCACCCTCATGAATGAGATTCAGGTCCTTGTGGAAGATTCTTCATGCAGTGTTCGATTCACTTGTTCTTCCACCATGTGAGGGCACAACCCAATGAAACCCATCTAGGACGCAGAGAGCATCCTATAATCATCATTTTACAGGCAAGGAAATCAAGACAGAGAGAGATGAAGTGATTTACTTAAAGTAGAAATGGGATTTGAGCCTAGGCAACCCAGCATCTATAATCTTGGCCGCAGGGATTCTGGAGGATAGGAAGTCCTTGATATTGGATTTCCTATCCTCCAGAATTATGAGAAAATAAACTTCTCTTCTTTACAAACTGCCCAGCCTGTGGTACTTTGTTATATCAGCACAAAGGGACTGAGAATCATCGTCAATATCAATCTTTTCCTGTTGCCAGCACCTTGCCTCTCTACTCAGTCCTCCAATACTGTGTACCCAGGGAGGGAATAGATCCCTGTGGCCAAGATTATAGATGCTGGGTTGCCCAGGCTCAAATCCCATCTCTACTTTTAGCAAATCACTTCGTCTCTCTCTATCTTGATTTCCTTGCCTGTAAAATGATGATTAAGTACTTACTTCATAAGCTTGTTGGATAATGAAATGAATCAATATCTATAAGGTACTAAGAACAGTACTTAATGCATAGTAAGTGGTACCATAGTATTTATTAAATAATATAGATATCATTCTTCTACGTCCAGTCAAGATCCATCCTATAAAGCATAGTGGCTTCTTCACTAGACTCTTAATGCCTTAATCATGACCCAAGTTAACTCATCAGACTAACACATTCTCATTTCATTATCTCACTTGCAAATGTCTTGCCTCATCTCCCAAATATTGTTTCCTGGCATCCTTTAAATTCTGTACTTGTCTTAGAGTGCCTAAGAGAAAGTCAATTCGATATCAAAAGACTGCCCCCAGAAAATATAGTCACATTCTCTCCCCAACACCAAGAAACTACACTCTTACTATTCCTATGTGACCTTTGAATACTATTGAACCCACCCAAGTTAGACTTTCCCAGGTCTGCCTTATGTAAGCTTACTTCCTCCCACAATGGAGACTTAGGAAAACACCCAGGATGGGCAGGGTGCAAAGCCCCTTTAAACTTGGAGGTGGGAAGAGCTGGTGTAAGCCTCAAAGAAAAGGGCCCAAATGTGCTATAACCCCAGGTAAAGCAAACGGAGGTGTTGTGGGCTACTTAAATCCTCAAGAGCCTACTATTTCAGAATCATCACCAGCAAATGGTCCTTCTCCATCCCAGAATCAGACACCATGCAGCTTTAGGACTCTTCAGCTGCACTTTTTCCTTTCCCCAGGAGTTCAAGTCACAGCTTCTAATCGGAGCCCAAATCTATGCTGGACCAGTTCTCCTATTTGGAACCGGTTGGGACTCCTGGATGAAAATATAGGCAATGGGAATTAACAGCTACGGAGGGCTTCTGAAAAACATTTTCCTTCCTGTGTTAGTTGGCTTTTCATTGCTTTGACAAATGCCTGATTTAAAAAAAGAAAAAAACAACTTGAAGGAGGAATGATTTGTTTGGGTTTATGGTTTTGGTCTGTGGTCAGCTGATGCCACTGCCCTGGGTCAGTAGGGAAGCAGAGTATGGGGTGGAATGGGTGTGGTAGAGCACAGCCCTCACCTTCTGGTGGCCAGGAGACAGAGAGAAGGAGAAAGGGGCTGAAGATAAGACACTCCCTTCCAGGGCACACCCCCAGTGATCTATTTCCTTTAATCAGGTCCCACCACTACAGTTTCCATCACTAATAACGTCATCGAATAGGAATCCCTCAATGAATTAATCAACTGATGAGATCACTATGATCCTATCACTTCCCCAAGCCCAGCCTCTGAACATTGCTGTTTTGGGGACCAAGCCATCAACACATGAGCCTTTGGGGCCACAGTACATCTAAATCACAACATTTCCCATTACAGAAAGAAGGTTCTGGAGGTCCAGTTCGATCACTAAGAGACTACATTCGTGAATTCATTTCTTTTTCAGTTATTCTTTATTAACCATGCTGTAGGCATGTGGGGTGGTAGACACCAAAAAGTCAAATATGAGAATCTGGACATTAAGTATCTTTTAAATATCTGGACCTGGAACTTTTAAGTATCTGGACCTGGAACAAGTCACCCTCTCAGGCTTCAATTTATTTGTCTATAAAATGAAGAGGTTGAACTGAATCTCTAGGGTACTTTTTATTTTAAGTGGAAAAAAATACGATTTTTCTGTTCTAATGCCTGTTCTGCTTTACCAGGCAGGGTTGCTATGAAGATGAAGTTAGAAAATGTGCATGAAAGTGCTTTGAACACTATAAAGCACTGTTCAAAATGTGAGGCATTATCCTCATTGTTGTTGCCATAGCCCCAAAAATCCCTAGAGAAAAGTTTTCAAAGGGCTTCTTGATAACATCCCACTGGGATCCTAAATAGGAAAAGCTCTTCAAGTCTCATTGGGATCTCTCCTGCTGCTGGGGAAGTCCACAGCGTTGTTTCTGCACATTAGCAGCTTTGCCACAAAAGCTTTTCAGAGATTGCAACTGCCCTTAGGAAATAAATTTTGTTATTTGACCTAATTCTGAGTTCTAGTCAAGCTCCAGAAGATAAAAGGGCCATGGTCCATCAACGATGTGTGCTCTGGTCATGGATGGAGAAGTAGTCACAAGTTTATTGACTCCTGGGCTCCTTTTGTAGCTACAGTGTGCCAGTCATTTCACTAACGATTCCCTAAGTGTTATCTCCTTTGTGGAAGAGGTACTAATATTGACCTCATTTTATAGATAATGATAGTGAGACTCAGAGAAGCTGAGTTGCCCAAAATCTAGTACATGCCAGAATTAGGAACAAGGGCTGAGTAACACCAAGGCCAGAGTACTTTATTACTATAATACATAGAAATTCAGCTGGGATCCTAACACAGCATATAAACAAAGGTTCCTTCTTATATTTTTCAGGAAAAATGGATGGAATTAACGTCAGCTCAAGGTTAGAAGCCTCTGGATTAGCCTAGGATTAGAAACTCAAAAGCAGAAGCCTCAACATCATTGGCAATGAGGGTAATGCAAACCAAAACTACACTGAGATTCCATGTAACTCTAGTTATAATGATAATCATCAAGAATACAAACAATACTAAATGCTGGTGAGGATGTGGAGAAATAGAAACTCTTAGCCACTGTCGGTGGGATTGTAAATTAGTACAACCACTGTGGAGATCAGTACAGAGGTTCCTCAGAAAACTAGAAATGGAACCACTACATGACCCACAATACCACTCCTTGGTATCTTTCCACAAGAAGTAAAGTTGGAATGCTGTAGTGGTACATACATATCCATGTTTGTAGCAGCACAATGCACAATAGCCAAGTTATGGAACCAACCTAGCTGTCCATTAATAGATGAATGGATAAATAAAATGGTATACGCACACAACAGAATTTTACTCAGCTATAAAGAACAACTTCGTCGTTTTCAAGAAAATGGGTGGAACTACAGAACATTATGCTAAATGAGATCAATTAGTCTCATAAAGTCAAAGCTCATGTTTTCTCTCTTATGTGGAAGCTAGAGAGAAAACAGGAAACAAAAGGGACTTGACTTAAATGAGGAGAGAGAGCAGAGGGAAGAGGAGGGGGGGGGAAGAGGAGTGATGAAGGAAACCGTTCAAATAATGTTCTGGCAATATATAAAGGCATTTCTGTCAGTTTTGCTAGCATGTGTGTTGAGGGTGGAGCGGGTACCAGGGTGGGATGCAGAGGGAAGGACACCAGGAGCTGTGTGCAGGTGTAAACGCATCACTTTGAATCTCACTATGATGTAGAAGTACAACGCACCAATAAAAGTAGAGAAAAGAAGTCTGCAAACTTCTGAATTTCATACTTCTTCCATTAGTTTAAAAATTATTCATCCAATCTGATATATAATCATTTATATGTATTCACATATATACACATGTATGTGCAAATATGCATATATACACATATATGCATATAATAACATTAATATATTAGACATACAATAAAGCAAATTAAAAACTTTAAAATGAGAAACATATACATATATATATATGTATATAAATTCTAAAATTTTCCCCAAAACTCCAATGAGACAGTCAATGTTTTTTTTTCCTTTTCTTTTTCTTTTTTTTTTTTTTGCAGTACTGGGGATTGAACCCAGGGGCATTCTACCTCTGAGCTATACCCCCAGCCCTATTTTTTTTTTTTTTGCGGTACTGGGGATTGAACTCAGGGGCATTCTACCTCCGAGCTATACCCCCAGACCTATTTTTTTATTCTTTATTTTGAAACCGAGTCTCACTAAGTTGAGGAGTGCCTCACTAGGTAGCTGAGGCTGGCCGCGAACCCGGATCCTCCGGTCTCAGCCTCCTGAATGCTGGGATTACAAGTGTGCACCACCACACCCGGCTCCCAGCCCTATTTTTAATTCTTTATTTTGAAACACGGTCTCACTAAGTTGCAGAGGGCCTCACTAAATAGCTGAGGCTGGCCGTGAACCCGGATCATCTGGTCTGAGCCTCCCAAGTACTGGGATTACAAGTGTGCACCTGGCTTAGCCAATTTTTATAACACTAAATATGAATTATATGTTTTGTTTTTCTTTGCTTCTATTTTTTTCTCACGAGGGTCAGTTTCAGGGCCTTCCTTGGGCCAAATGTCCAAAGGCAGGAAGATTCTCTCTCCCACTTCACCAGATCCCCCAAAGCTACTAACCACCCTGAGCTTCACACTCCTGTGTTTCACGCCCTTATTCCCTAAGCTCTCAGATGTTTTCCAAAATCTCTTTCTTGAGTTCTGGTTATAGGCTTCCATCTCCTGATGTGGTTAAAACCCACACGTTTATACATTTATTCATTTGCCCACCCAATGAACACTGAGGACCTGTTTCAGACAAGCACAGTAGGAGTTCAGAGAATCCAAAGATGAACCAGTCTCAGGCATACCCAGAGTAAGAGGGGAATTTATCAACATATATTAACGAATATGATATTAAGTTGAAGTGATATGTTCAGAAGAGAGGCACAGGAGAGATGGTTTCCAATTAGAAGGATGACAGGAATGTGTGTGAATAAAACGCTGAAACAGAGCATGGGCTTGACTCAGAAAT
The DNA here is from genome assembly GCA_004027655.1 of Graphiurus murinus. Classification (NCBI taxonomy): domain Eukaryota; kingdom Metazoa; phylum Chordata; class Mammalia; order Rodentia; family Gliridae; genus Graphiurus; species Graphiurus murinus. Next base: position 11,766 of record PVLC010034261.1, read on the forward strand.
TAGCAGGCTTGCACCTGCTAATTCCAGGGGAAATGGGGAGCAAGGGAAGGAAGGAAGGGAACTTCCTAAGAAGAACAGAAGACACAGACAAAATAATAATCTAACAGGGAGAGAGTCAGTACTATCTTACATGGACTGTGCAAACCAGGCAGAAGAAAAAACATTCACAATAAATGTGAAAAAATAAAAGAGCAGAGTGGCTGCAACAGGTAGTATAGATAGCATAGAATTTAATGAGGCCGAAGCAGCCAAGGGTAGCAACTCTGATATCAGTCAAAATGGACGTCAAGCCTAAATTTATCAGAAGAGACACAGCAGGTCATTTTTCACTGGGAAGAACAATCCAACAAAAGGATATAATGATAGTCAACATGTATGCACCAAACATAGGTGCAATCACTTTCATAAAACAAACTCTTCGTGGCATTAAGTCTCACATAGATCCCAATACAATGACTTTGGGAGACTTCAGTACCTTCAGCCCTGCAACCCCCTCCCAGCCTGACATCAGGACTGACCACAGAACCCTGACTCCAGAGAGTGGACACCAGGACTCCTAGCCCAGCTCCTGCATTTGCTAGACTAGCCCATCTGTTTACAGCCAGGTGACTTTGGGAAGAGACTTCCAGCCTCTCAGCTCCATGAAGCATGGGACAGGAAAGCATCCATCCAGCAGGACAGATTCTTCTCTTGGTCAATTAGAAGGTTGGGAATCCAATTTCCCATTCGGTTTCTAGAGTTCTCCAGCCTGAGCTAACACGCTGCCTCTTTGAAGACATTATGAAGATTATCAGCAATGTATCAAGGTGTCTTTGCAGAATGGTATAAACTTCAGCTGCACTAGTTATTTCCATAAACCACACTTCCAGGTTTTTATTTATATGCGCATTAGTTCAATATGATTGGCTCTGTAGGCAGCAGAGAGGATTGGGGTAATTTATATATATATCAATAAAGGTCTCCAGCCAGCCACTGGGTGCTCTAAGGGGAACAGTAGTTCCATTTAAAACATTAGGAACTGGAGAAATTGAAAATAACTCTCTATTTAGAGGCCAAGGATTAAGACATTTTTGCAAGGAAGGTCTTGGCCTAGCTAGGCTATGCTAAGAAGGCTGTTAAAATGTCATTTGGCTGATAGTTAAGCCACAGAATCTACCTTAACCTCTTTATTTCAAATGGGTTTGTTTTTTGGCTTTGTTTTGTTTCGTTTTTTTTTTTTTTTTTTTTTTTTTTTTTTTTTTTTTTTTTTTTTTTTTTTTTTTGTTTTTTTTTTTCCTGTGAAGGGTTGAGCCTAGCAAGGAGATATCAGGTAATGGTGAGAAAGGTGGCAAATTTCCTGGGCAAATGTCATTTTTGGCCCCCTGATGTCTTTTTCCACTTTGTACGGGTATCGTCACCTCAGTTCTTCCACACACATTATTTGAGGTCTTCGTGGGACTACTGGCCAGAGCTGTCTGTGGTTCCCACCCAAGGAGGTCTCCTAGTCCAAGCTCAGCCAATCAGATATTCTCCACCAAGATTTTGACTATTGGGATTATTGGTTAAGTGCCATACAGACTAGACGTGGTGGAAATCAACGATCCCTGGTGGTACTAACCTGATGACACGCTCTGTTAGTTCCTGCCTTCTACTCCAAGGGAGCTGCCCTGACTCCCATTTCTTGTGCCTTTGCTTCCATTTCCTGAACCATGGAGTGGCCTTCCCAGGAGTCTCTGTGCTTAGGTTAGGCAGAGTTTCTGTTGCTTACAACTAAAGTGCCCATCTTAGCATGATGTCAGAGATCAGGAGTCCTGCATACTACCTGTGTGACCCATGGATCAGTAACCTCTCTACTCTGGATGTCAGTTTTACCTGTAAAATGAAAGCATTGGAAGAGGCCACTGGTTCTCAAGTTTTAGGGAGTGTTGGAATCGCCTAGGGATTTTGCTGAAAATCTAGACACTGAAGTCTGTGCCCATGATACCTTCAAAGTATCTTTTGCATGATGTGTTCCAGGGCACGTGCCATGCTCTGGGTAAGGGAAAAGTTAAGGACATGCTCACTTCTACCAGAGCGATTCCCTTTTATGTTCTGTATATTAAGGTTCTACATTAAATTTCCTCTGCTAAATAGACTCTACCACTAGTGAGAAAAAGCTAAAGATCAGAAGTCTACGATCTCTAGATTATCTCCCAGGAACTTTGCTATTCTGATTTCACATAGCAACTCTCTTTCCTGGCTTCCAAGGAGACTCAGGTGTCAAACCCTCTGGGGAACTGACCACCACATGTATTTTATTTAAGAGTAAGTCTGACAGGCAGGTAGCAAATCAGGAAAAGTAGATCCCATCTCTGTCTAAAAGCAGAAGCAAGGAAACAAGGTCAAAGAGAATTCAAGAATGTTTTTGAGCTTCACCTTTTAACCAGAACAAGACCACTTCCTACCGTGCCTCTTCCAGCCACGGCATTTGGAACACCATAAACTGGAGTCAGAGGAGATCCATAAACAGCCCAGTTCTTATTTTTTACTTTAGAGTCCCTATGTGGCTTCATTTCATTTTCAAAAGAGCATGTGTCATGTTTGTTGACACCTTCGCTGCTATAAAATATCTATTGACATTTGTGGTTTGGGGCCAGGTGGGATCCATGGCTGTTTCATCCCACTCACCCACTGCATGTAGTGAAGAGAACTATCATCCTGCCCTGAGCCCCCTTCTCCTGTCTTTTTTTCTAGCCAGACCAACTCATAGGTATCCTTGGTTGAGTGGGAAAAGAACAGCCACTCCACTTAAGCAAGGTGGGTAACCTCTGTTTCCTGGTCTAGGTGAGGATGTTGTAAAAATAACCATAAAGTAGAGCATGTCAACAGTGGCAAGCATTCATTCCTGGCTCCAAGGAACCAGACGCTGAGTTAGGCAGCTTTTCCTAAATTGTCTCAGTATCTCTTCAAGCCTGCAAGATAGGTCTATTACTCATGCCATTTACAGGAGGAAAAACTGAGGCATGGAAAAGTTAAATAACTTGCACAAGTGAATGGGTGACAGAGTCAGCGTCAGTCTTCGGAAGTCGGACCCCACAGCTGGTTTTTAAGGCAGCTGGTTTTATTGTTCTTTTGCTTCTTCTCACCTAATTGACAAGTTTGGAGGACTCTCAGAGAACTTGCATGTAGGGATCAGAGGTAGAGGGTTATTTAGGATGAAATACTATAAAGAAAAACCATGGTACCATGGCAAGAATATCAATCCAAGTTTGCCCAAGTGGGAACTCATGCTATTTGTTCTCTGTAAGGTTCAGTCTTATTATCAGCAAAATGGGGGTAATGATCCCACCTTGAAAAGAATGTGAAATGAGAGATGGGGGCACCGCCACTTACCAAGCCCTCAGTAAATGGAAATGGTGTGATCTGTATAGGAGTGCTGAAAGCTGAATTGAATATGTAGCATTCATGTAAAATATAGAGTTAAGTAACAGGATTCCCTGCCAAGATTATAATCAACCAGGAATCTTCTTCCATAAGTTAAACTCACAGAGAGCATGAGTTGAAAGGCCAGAGAATTAAGACAAACAAGCAAACTTGCCCCCATTTCTCATCAGCCCAACTTGTCTGAAATTTCCCACAATAGGAAATCTCTATTAAATGTCAGAGCATGACATATGCAGAACAATTTAAGGATTGTCTCTTATGAGAACTAATCTTTTTTATACTTATCATCCAGATAAACTTTCCATTAATATTTAGATGTATATCATCTTAGGCATATTTCTATATATACATGTGTATATTCACCTATAAGGATTTGTTTTAATGAGATCATAGTACATGTGCTAACATTGAAATCTACTTTTCTTTAAAAAATAATGCTTTAGATATCATTTTATATCAATAAATGAAGATATACATAAATATTTTAGTGCCTTCATAATATTCTAGCATATACATAGGTTATTATTAATTATTAGAAGCTAAAATGACTTCCAATTTTTACTATTATAAATAGCACTGCAATGGCTATTCCCTTCCTGTAGAAACACCTTTGTTTGCTTATCCTTTAAAAAAATCTTGGGATAAATTCCTGAGTGCTGAATTACAGGGTCAATGACAGGCATTTAAATCTCACCTACCTTCATACTATTATTCTCTGAGAAGGTAATTTTGCTTTAGAGTCCCATTAACTACTAAGAGAGTAAAGACATTTATGCTATCTAGTATTTCAAACCATATGAAATTGTAATATTTGTATTTTAACATGGTTGAATATCAGCAAATCTATATAGTTTAATCTAGTGATCCATGTCTAATGTTAGCTAGGTATTGCTTTCCCATTTCAACATTGTGCCAGTCATTCAGAAAAGGGCCAGTCACCTATTTGCAGTGAACAAATATCCCTTTTAAGTAGAACAGAGGAAGAAATGGATGGAGACTCTGCTTACCACCCCTCTGAAAACGACCCAATATCTTGGAGAAATTTTACTTTCCCACCTGGAAATAACGTGTTATGGCTAAAGTAAGCCCTCTGAATGTGAGTCACTTGATGGCAGAGATTTGTCCCTGTACCCCTTTGTGTCAAGGGACAGATCTGATCAAACTGCTGTCACCAGTCCTTGAGACCATCTCTGTAAACACAGGGGCAGCAGTCACATGAAAGCTCGGAAGGAAGGATCCCCAGTCACAACCACTGGGAGGACAGGATGTCCAGATTCTCTTTCTGGCAAGTCTCAGTGCACTAAAACATTTAAGGCTCTGGGTTATCAGTAAAATAAATAAATAAATAAATAAATAAATAAATAAATAAATAAATAAATGAATAAACAAATAAATAAATACCTGCTACATGTGTTGAACTCTGCTTTTCTTTTACTTGTGAGACCACAGATCCCTCTGATCACATAATATTTCTTACCACCTAGTGGAACAGACTTTCAAAATGTCCAAATGTCTCATGGTATTAGAAAAGAATCTGATTCATCAAGATGATACACTAAGTCAACGGCAAAGCCAGGATTAGAAGTGTTGTCTCCAGCCATCCCTCGGGTATTTATTGAGTGCCTTCTGTATACCAAAATCTGCGTAAAACACTGGCAAATGGAATGCACAAGGCATCCTCTTGAACTCAATGAGGTTATGATCTAGCGGGAGTATAAGACAAATTAATAGGCCACTTCAGTTTAATGTATTGGAAACCATCTAGATCACATGGTATTTAGTATTTAAAAGGTGGCTTCTGAAACTGAAGAACTAAATTTTTAACTCAATTTTAAT
>PVLC010034262.1:0-17005 GCA_004027655.1 Graphiurus murinus
CCTCCTCCTCCTCCTCCTCCTTCTGTGATACCAGGAATTGAACCCAGGGGCATTATGCCTCTCAGCTACACCCTAGCCCCCTTTTTAAGTTTTTATTTTGAAATAAGGTCTTACTAGGTTTCTGAGAGTCTCATTAGTTTGCTAAGGCTGATCTCAAACCTGCGATTCTCCTGTCTCAGCCTCCCAAGTACTGGGTTTACAGGCCTGTGCCACCATGCCCTGCAGGGCTGAAATTTCAAAGTTGAACACACACACACACACACACACACACACACACACACACACACACACACCAATAAGTTAAAAAAAGAATTTAAAGAGCCTTAGAAATATGATCCAGGCTAAATAGTATAACACCTTTATAGGGCTGCCAGATATAAACATAGAATAACCAGGTAAAATTGAATTTCAGATTAACAAGGAATACTTTTTTAGTATATTACAACCCAAATATTGCCTGAGATATATTATAACAAGGCCTCACTGGTCCCTTTAACAACAATAACAAAAATCAAAACCAACCAAACAAAAATCCCTTAAAACAAAACCCCAAACCCTTCATTTTGAATTCTTAGTGAAGGTGAACCAACCACTGAACCTGGACGTGAATGGAGAGGAGCTGCTTTAGAATGTCACATGTCATTGACATTAGGATCACGAAAAAGTGCAGTCAGTGAGAAAGGGAAGTCCAAAGGTGGCTGCTGTCATTTAAAACCATTCCCTGGGAAACTGAGACAGGGAGATTGCAGGTTTGTGGCCAGCCTCAGCAACTTAGTGAGGCCCTCTGCAACTTAGTGAGATCCTGTTTCAAAATAAAGAATAAAATAGGGCTAGGGATGTAGCTCAGAAGTAGAATGCCCCTGGGTTCAATCCCCAGTACCACTAAATAAATACATAAATAAGTACATACATACATAAAACAAAACCTTTCCTGCTTTTGCAGTGATCACTGGCGCCGGAGATGGAATTGGGAAGGCATATTCATTCGAGGTAAGGGAACTTCTGTTTCTTCCCTTTGAGACGGGGTCTCTGTGTTCTCCAGGCTGACCTGCAAGCCCGAGGCTCCAGCTGTCCTCCACCCTCAGCCTCCTGAGTAGCTGAGACTGCAGGTGTGAGACATTGCAACTTGTGGTGAGATCACCTCCTAGGAGATGGTCTCCCAGGAACGGAACACAGCATCGTCATGTGACACCTACACTGAATACTGATTCTCTGAATATAAAAGCAATAGATGGCATTTAAGAAGGAAAAATTTTCTACAGAAAAGCAGACTGAAAAATCATAATCTCATCTCTGGATATCTTCTTACAGAGAAACTCAAAGATGGCAGCACCTCACTGAAGAATTATTTTAGGAATCTACAGGGGCATTACTATTTTCTTTTTCTCTATAACACTTTCTTTTTCTTCGCACTTTACATATAGCTAATGAATATATTGCTTTAAAATTACTCATGTAGGCAGGATATATTACTTGTGATTTTCATTTCAATAAGGTTAATAACATGTGCTACAAAATCTTATCTAAAAAGAGAATCTGATAGGGCTGAGAGCCATTGGAATATGGTTTGTATCTTTGGGTATGTTCGTCTATGCTTGCTTTTCTGCCGATGGATACTTGTTTTTTTCATTTTGCTGTGATGGGGAGGAAGCCAGGGTCCCACACATGCTAGGCAAGCACTCTACCTTTGAGTTACACTTTTGCCTGATAGACTTAACAATTTGCATTTATAGTATATGTAGTTTTGTATCCTGTTACTATTTAAAGTTCCAAATTCTCATTAATTATTGTTTGTCATCATTCCTAGCCATTTGATTTCCTCTTCATTCCTGTCTCATTAACCTCTAGAACCATGTCAAATACATAGAAAGAATACTGGAAATAATCACATGAAGCTCAAAAAAAAAAAAAATCCAGTTTTTCATTCAGGAAGGTTGAAGAATCAAGGAATAGAAAAAAAAATAAACTTGGAAAATGCAAACAAAAGGAAAGAAATAAGAGCACTATTAGTATCAGATGAAAGATAATTCAAGATAAAAAATGATAAAATGAAATCTTCACATCACTAATATTGAGCCTTTTATCTTCCTGAATATATAATGCCAAAATATTGAAAGTAGAAACTAATCAAAATACAGGTGATTGATAAATATACAGCATTTGTTGGGAGATTGCCACGTCTTTTTTAGAAATAGAAATATAAGTGTAACCAGTGTTTTAGTCAGCAGCACTCCCGGGACCCAGGAGGCACAAGAACCCCGTTTCCTGCTGTCTAAGGCTGCTCAGCGCACTGTTCCTTCTCTGCCTTTGGTCCAGTCACGTCTCTGACCCTCTTAGGTGAAACAAGGTGCTCTGGTCACTTCCTTGTTTCTTTGGTGACCACTAGAATTTTTTTTGAGCTTCATGTGAATATATATTATTCATTGGTAAATTTAACTGAGTCACATGTATTGAGTTGCTGATTTGTTAAAATAACTTCTGCTATCTTATTTGAGTTTTCCTATTCACTCTGTTAACCTTGTTATTTTTCTCCCTTTTATGACTTCGGTAGGAGAACAGGATATCATCAGAATGCTCATGTTTGGTAAAAGTTCCATGTTCTCCCTTCCCCCAGCTGGGAAGGCTCTGGAGGTGGGAGATGGTGTGGTGGTCTGTGCCCTCTCCGTCCTGGCCTAGCATTTCTCCTTTCCATGGTGGCTCACTGGGTGTCTGAGCCTGCCAGAGGCTGAGGAGCAGGTGGATGGGAGAGGGTGAGCTAGACGAGAAGGAGGGGGCCACACAGACCTCTGTGTCTAGAAGGATGCCTTGCATTGGGCCTGGTGGCTTTGGGCACTGAGCCTACGCAGGGGCCCCTCTCTGGCTCTCCCCACTGGTGGGCACCTCTCCCTGCAGAACTTGGCCCTGGCCAGAGCTCTCTGCCTCCTTCCTGGCCTCCTCTACCCTCAAAACTTCCCACCAGCCTCATTTCTGCAGAGGTTCTCTCACCCTTGAGGCAGATGTTTCTGTGACAGAATCTAAAAAAATCCCCATTCCAAACAGATATACCAGAAACAGGTCTGCGCATAAATGAAAATTCAGCATAAAACTCAGTTAACATTTTAAATCAAGGGAGAATGGAAAAATTGAAAAATGTTGTTGAGACAATTAGCCGTCCATTTTTTTTTTTTTTCTGTTCTGGGGATTGAACTCAGGGGCATTCTACCTCTGAGCTACACCCCCAGCCCTATTTTTTATTCTTTAGTTTTGAAACAGAGTCTCACTAAGTTGCAGAATGCCTCACTAGGTAGCTGAGGCTGGCCTTGAACCCGGATCCTCCGGTCTCAGCCTCCCAAATGCTGGGATTACAAGCGTACACCACCACGCCTGGCTAGCCATCCATTTTGAAAAAATAATGTTGGATGGTTTCAACCTCATACATTTTCAAAAATAAGCCCAGTAGATGTCTGTAATCCCAGTACTCAGGAACTTAGGAGGATAGCAAGTTCGAGGTCAATCTTGGTAAATTAGTGAGACTCTGTTTCAAAGTAAAAAATAAAAAGGGCTATTTCAATCCTTAGTAACACACACATGCACAAAAAAAGGAAAAAGAAAATGATAAATACCAAAAATAGAATAGACAATGATAATTTACATGTAAGCATAAAAAAATATGCTCAGCCCCACTGATAATTGGAGAAGTACAAATTTAAGCAATAAAGGAATACTATCAGATTGGAAGAACCATCTGATTGAAAAATTGTTAATATCACATATTAATGATACTGTAAAGAAATTTCCTGCATTGTATTTTTGACAATACAGCTTAAAGGAAGGGCAATTGGGCAATACAATGAAAGTATGTGTCCTTTGACACAATAATTCCACTTGTCTATTCTGGAAATTTACTCATATATACAAAGAGCTATATAGAGAAGGGTTTCCACTATAGTAATATTAGTAATAGGAAAACTTGAAGACAATGTAAATGCTCATTCAAAAGTGAATTATAGAACACTAAGAAGCAATTAAAAAAAGCCAATGGGTCTTCATGGACCAATGTGGAAGTAGATATAATTCTTAGAGATAAGACAATAATTAAGTTAAAAAGAATGTTACAAGGCAATATCTGTAATGTCAATTATATAGGATAAAAATAAATCCCACGAAAGAAACTTTTATATATACAGTTATATATCTGTATATAACTGTAAGAAAGAAGAAAAGTTAGGACGGGATCAACAACACACTCAAGTCCTAGGGATGGTGGGGAGATGAGATAAGAGACATTAGGGACGGTTTTCTTTGTTATTGCTTGATTTTTTTTTTTTTTTGATACTGGGGATTGGACTCAGGGTTATATTCCCACAGCTCTATTTATTATTGCTATTATTGTTTATTATTATTATTATTATTATTATTATTATTATTATTATTTGGTACTGAGGATTGAACCTAGGAGCTTTCTATCTCCCAGTTACACTCCCAGCTTTTTTTTTTTTTTGCAGTACTGGGGATGGAACCCAGGGGCATTCTACCTCCCAACTACACCTCCAGCCCTATTTTTTATTCTTTATTTGGAAACAGGGTCTCACTAAGTTGCGGAATGCCTCACTAGGTAGCTGAGGCTGGCTCTGAACCCGGATCCTCCAGTCTCAGCCTCCAAGTACTGGGATTACAAGCATGCACCACCATGCCTAAGTTGCTAAGGGTCTCACTAAGTTGGTGAGAGCCTCACTAAGTTGCTGAGTCTGGCTTTGAACCTGCCATCCTCCTGTCTCAGCCTTCCAAGTACAGGGTTTACAGACATATGCCACTATGCCTGACTTTGAATCTTGTATTAGAATATGTTTGTATGTTTAATAATGCAGTTTAATAAATTGAAAAAGAAAACATGGTAAATCTGGTTGGTTTTGATGGGAATAGTGCTTTTCGACCTCTGTGGGTGATTCTGAGCCCACGGGCTTGAACACTAAATGAGTGATGACTGAGGACCACATATTCTTCTCTATAATTCATCTTCTGATGTGTTTTCTGTAATATATAATCTTGATTAAACCACAGCAGATGCTTGCTTTGACAGTACATATGCTAAAATTGGAACAAGACAGAGAAGATTACCATGGGTCCCCAAGGATGACACACACATTTGTAAAGCAGTCCATATTTTTGTTAAGATGGTTCATTTTATGTTATGTATCTTTTCCCACAATTAAAAAGATAGCAGCATAAGTCATTTGGCTAAAACCAAAGCGAAGGATTTCAGTAAGTAAGCCTTGATCACCAACTCAGATGTCACCAGTCTGTTTGAGTGTTGTTGTTTTTCCTTCTGCTTCTCAGGAGAAAGCTTTCACTATTCTTACTGGAAGCATTTTTAGGTGTAGACAGATGGGTCTTGGGATTTCTCTGCCCACCCCCTCCACCATGCACTGAGTCTATGTACGGCCCAGGGTCCCCGTCCTGCCCTCGTTGTGTTACCTGCCTTGCTGCTCCACACCGTCACCAGACCTGGGTCCAGGTCTCAGCCTTGCTGGTCTCAGGAGAAGCACCTGACTTCAACCTGGGTTCTCGGTTCCACTCTCTTTCCTGTTGGGAGACAAAAAGCAAGGAGAAAATTCTCCAGTCAAATGAATCACAAGAAGAATGCTTTTGTAAAGAATTTAATTAGCCCTAGACCCTGTTCCTTAATACAGCTCTCCCTCTGTGTTTGAGGAGGATTGGTTCAGGACCCCTGCAGGTGCCAAAATCCTTGGATGTTAAAGTCCCTCATAGAAAATGGCACAGCTCTTTGACTATAATCTGTACACAAATGTATATCCTGCACAATTTCTGAGTATACTTTTACTGGTGCATTGTAATTATACTAGTGAGGTCCAAAGTGATACAAACACGTATGCACACAGCCCTTGGGTGTTTCCTTCTGAACGCCGCCCGCTCCCCTCCTCCCCACACATTAGTGAGGTTGGTAGTGACACCTTTGCGTATGGACACAGCATTATTTGAACTATGTCCTTCCTCAAGCCTCCTTTCCCCTTGCCCACCTCCCTCCCTCAATGCCCTTTCACTATTCTACTTGTCTCTTTCCTCATTTGCCTGTAGTCCATTTTGTTTCTGCATATCAGAGAAAACATAACGACCCTTGACTTTCTGAGTCTCACTTAGCATAATATTCCCTAGTTTCATCCATTTTCCTACAAATGACATAATTTTGTTTTTATTTATGGCTGAGTAAAATTCCATTGTGTGTATATACCATATTTTATTTATTAATTCATAATAGCCAAATTCACAATAGCCAAATTACAGAACAAACCTAGGTGTCCATCAACATCTGACACATTTCACATCATCTCTGGGTGACTCATAAAACCTTGTATTATGTAAATGCTATTGAAGTTGTAATCTGTATTGTTGATGAAATAATGACAAGAAAAAAAGATCTGGACATGTTCAGTACAGACACAATTATTTTCCCTCAAATATTTCTGATCTGGGGAGTATTGAATCCGAGGAGGTAGGACCCATGGCTCTGGAGGGCTGGCTATACAGAGTGTAAAATCCTTAGTATTTTGAAATCTGACACATGGCAAACCCTACATGTTTCAGAGAAGGGGCTTTTCCTGGGCCTGTGCCAGGAAAGCATTTAGAGTAGTTCCTGGGACACAGAACACACAACCAGCATTAATTACTACTGCGATGTCACCTGAGTCTCTTGTGGGTTGTCCTCCGAGCTCAGAAACCTGTGCCACAGTCTGCACATTTGGGCCAGGGGAAGCCAGAGCCTGACCTGCAGACCATTCGCCTTCAGAGCAAGGCTCTGGGCTGCCTTTCATCCTCATCTGTTTTTGATTTCCCCATTGTCACCCCCAGCTAGCAAAGTGTGGACTCAATGTCGTGCTTATCAGCCGGACGCTGGAGAAACTACAAGCCATTGCCACAGAGATTGGTGAGTATCTCCTCAGTGAGGGAAGGGTTCGTGCGCCCCTTCTCCCACTGCCTGCCCCGTCCTGCCTGTGGATTCCCTTTCTGCTGTCTGGAGTGAAGGGCCATTTGTCCCATGGGAGCCCAGTTTACAAAGTGAAGAAGTGAAGGGCAAGCATTAAGGTGAAGGCTTCAGCCCCCCCCCCCCCCCGTGGTTGCCATGGGCTCCGTGAAGCAGGAAGAAGCTCAGGAACAAATAGATCCACTCCTCTTTGGCTCAGAGAATCAGGCCTACTCATCCAGAAGCCCCAGCTGCCTGTTGGCTTCTCCCTTCCCTTCAAAAGCAGGATGGGTTTGGGCTTTGCTTCCCCATGTCTGTGCTTTGCCCTTTTCAGGAGGATGAGGGGCAGTGCTTACTGGTGGTCACTGGACTTTTAAAAAGATCCATCCACTCTAAGGCTACCATGCATGGTTACAAAGTCTGTATGCTGAACAACCCTAATAGGCAGCTTTATATCATAATATTTTACTATAGCTAGGTGTGGTGGTGCATGCTTGTAATCCTAGTACTTGGGAGGCTAAGACAGGAGGATCACAAGTTTGAGACCAGCCTTAGTGATTTAGCAAGGCACTCAGCAACCTAGCAAGACCTTGGTTCAGAACAAAATATTTAAGCCTGGTATTATGGTGCATGCCTGTAATCCCAGTACTTGGGAGACTGAGACAGGAGGATTGCAGGTTTGAGGCCTGCCTCAGCAACTTAGTGAGGCCCTCAACAACTTAATGAGACCCTGTTTCAAAATAAAAAATAAAATAGGGCTGGGGGTAGAATGCCCCTGGGTTCAATCCCCAGTACCACAAAAAGAAAGCAAAAAACCGATAATGTTTTATTATGATGATTTTCTCAGAAGTGTTTTTAGTTAATTATGACCATAGTATTTGGGGAGGGGCATTTGAACTTTAATAGTTATTAGCTTATAAATTAATAAGCTTTTTTATTTTTTGTTTTGAAACACGGTTTTGCTAAGTTGCTGAGGGTTTAGCTAAGTTACTGAGTGCTGGCCTTGAAACTGCAATCCTTCAGTCTTGGCCTCTCAAGTACTGATATTACTAATAATATGCTTTTTAGCTCAGTGGGATGACTCTCCAGTTATGAAGACGTGTGAAGATGTGGCTGGCTGGCTGGGATCAGCTGTATTTCTTTGGGGAGATTGGGACAGGAGCTGGGTGTGGGACGTGGGCTCTGTAGTCACTCCGTGGGGGCTCAATGCCCTTGAACTGATGAATTCTGCTTTTGTTCTCAGTCTGGATATCAGAAGTAACTTTTCTTAGGACCAAGATATTCTCAAGGGTCTTCTTCACAGTGCCAAATTGTGCTTTTTATCATCCTTTGGAAAAACAAGTAGTGTCTTTGGTTCAGAAGCCACATCCCCGAACTCATGACTTCCTGGTCCACAAGGACCGGGTCTAACTCCAGGGTTTAAGCAAGTCACCAGGAAATGGGTAAATCCTGTTTGTAGCTTTTCTGTCTGAGAGCTCCTGCCCATGGTGCAGGAATGGGGAATGGTGGAGAGAGCACTGAACTTAGAGTGAGCAGAGTGCGACATCCTTGGGCAAGACAGTTAGCTTCTCTGAGCTGAGGCAAATGGGGATATACGATCTATCTGACAAGGTTGTAGGGAGGATTAAGATAATATGCATGGAAATGATAGAATGCTGGAGGAAACAAGGCTGGTGTATCCTGTGCAAGCGGACCTCACCTTCCCTGGGCAGAGGCAGCACTAGACTGGCCTTCAGGCTGTCGGCCCGGGTCTGCAGTTGTCTTCAGCAGATAGCTGCCTGTCTAAGCCCAGGGTTCTGATTTAATGAGTCCATGGAGGAGCTCAAGAATGCGTATATCTCAGGAGCATCCCAGTGAGGCTGACCCGGAGGTCTATGGACCCCACTTGAGAATCCCTTAATTAATTATTTTATATCCCTTAATTAATTATTTTATTTTATTTTTTTTTGCTGTACTGGGGATTGAACCCAGGGGCATTCTACCTCTGAACTACACCCCCAGCCCTATTTTTTATTCTTTATTTTGAAATAGGTTCTCACTAAGTTGTGAAGGGCCACACTAGGTAGCTGAGGCTGGCCCAGGGACTGGGATTACAAGCATGCACCACCACTCCCGGCTTTATTTTAATCATATAGTTGTCACTGTAGTTACTCTGAGAACACAAAGAAACCATCACTCACAAATCGATTAGCACCTCCTGCTAAACACCACCCAGAGTGCATTCTCATTTCTACTTGGCATATCTGTTCTCCTGAATGACTGCTCAGGAAAAATGGGAGTATTGGGGAACTTCATGGACAAGAGGAGCTTCACAGCTAAGACAGGAGGATCACAGGTTTAAGGACAGCCTCAATAATGTAGTGAGACTCTCAGCAAACTAGTGAGATCCTGCTCTGCTTCAAAAGAAAAGTATTAAAAGAACAAAAAGGCTGGAGGTGTAGCTTGGAGGTAGAATGTCCCTTGGCTCAATCCCCAGAGCCACAAAAAAAGAGGGGGATTTGCACCTCTGTTCATTAAAAAATACCTTGTCTCTAACACAGAGCGGACCACGGGGAGCAGGGTGAAGATTATACAGGCAGATTTTACCAAAGATGACATCTATGAGCATATTAAAGAAGAACTTAAAGGCTTAGAAATTGGAATTTTAGGTAAGTGCATTGCAAAATGCAAAGCTTGTAATATATTCCTGAAATAATTATCTTAATGACACTTCATTATTTCATGGTAGTTTAAACCTAAGACTGGATTTTAAGCTATAGCATTAAACTGAATATTAAAGCTCAGTTTTTCAAGAGGCATTTCTGAATTAAAAATTTAAATATAGGTTGGGAATGTATTAAATGTCTGTATCTCAACCTTTTAAACTATATTTACTGATTTTTTTTTTTTTTTGGGTGGTACTGGGGATTGAACCCAGGGATATTTTACCTCTGAGCAACACCCTCAGCCCTTTTTAAAATTTTCTGTTTTGAAATAGAGTCTCGCTAGATTGCTGAGAGTCTCACCAAGTTGCTGAGGCTGGCCTCGAACCTGCAATCTTCCTGTCTCAGCCTCCCAAGTACAGGGATTATAGATGTGCATCACCACCCCTGGCTATTTTCTGATATTAAAGTGAATTTCTTTCACAGAACTGATGTTGACATTTGGTAGGAAGAAGGACCTCAAAAACATTGGCCTAAAGGAATTAGTTTAGCGAACAAACGTTATGTTGATCTATGAAATACAGTCAAATGTGTTGACTAAGAATTGGCCATCTTTCTTATTCATAAAAAGGATATTTTTTGTAATGATTTATATTTAAAATATTGTAGAGCCATATGCACAGTACAGTGTTTGTAGTGTTTACAGAAGAAAGTAAGATTTGGTTTTCAAACTCCCTGCTAAACTTAAAAAAAAAATCACATTTTCACAAATAAAAATGTAAAACAAGCCAGGTATGGTGGCACATGCCTGTAATCCCAGTACTTGGGAGGCTGAGACAGGTATGCCTCAGCAACTTAGTGAGGCCTTCAACAACTTAGTAAGACCCTGTTTGAATATAAAAAATAAAATAGGACTGGAGGTGTAGCTCAGAGGTAGAATGTCCCTGGGTTCAACCTCCAGTACCTACCCCCACCAAAATGTAAAATATAGAGCCGGGCATGGTGGCGCACGCTTGTAATCCCAGCATTTGGGAGGCTGAGACCGGAGGATCCGGGTTCGCGGCCAGCTTCAGCTACCTAGTGAGGCACTCTGCAACTTAGTGAGACTCGGTTTCAAAATAAAGAATAAAAAAAATAGGGCTGGGGGTATAGCTCGGAGGTAGAATGCCCCTGAGCTCAATCCCCAGTACCGGAAAAAAAAAATGTAAAATATATCATGGCAGAAAAATTGGAAAAAATAGACAAGTACATAAAAGAAATGCAAATTTCTTAAAGTCCCCCAAATTTGAAATAACATTTGGGTGTATAGCCTTCCAAGCATACACACGCATATTTTCAACACTGGGATTATATGTACATACTGTTTGGCAATTTAAAAAACCTTACATCGCCAGTGTTTTCTCTTGTCTTTAAAATTGTCAGCAGCCATGGTTTTAATGACCGTCACGTACTGCTGTATCACAGGTATCCCTATTGCCTCCTATTCTTGGACAACAAGTCTTTCCTGTCCAGCGTCCTCACTGTTATCAAGTCACGTTGCCCTGTGCCAGCTTGGGTGTAAATCCTCTTGTACATGTTTCTTTAGGAAAGTTTCCTCCCGTGCTTCTGACATATTTTTGTTTTGCATCTTTCCATCAGTCAACAATGTCGGAATGCTTCCAAACCTTCTCCCAAGCCACTTCCTTAGTGTACCGGATGAAACCCAGGTGGGCTCTGCCTTCTGCGTCTGATTTCCTTTCACCCAGGTGTGGGGCCCTGGTTGTGCAGTCAGCGGGGCAGGGGAAGGAGGGATAGGAAGCACATCAGGCCAAAATTCCACACTGCAGATCAAAACTTACCTGAGCATTTTCTTACTCTCTTGGGGCGCTGTTCTGTGCTTTATAAAAGAGTAATTCTGTTCAACGAATTCACAATTTTGGTGCACAGGGGAGCAGGTCAGCTCTTTGACTTTGATTTGCTTTCTAGATAAGATTTATTCAACTTTCAGTGTGAAAGAAATCCCCCCCCATGTCCGGGGGGATTGGTTCCAGGACCCACCCCCATACCTCAATCCATGGATGGTCAATAAATAAAATGTATTAAACAGTGCAGTACGTGCATATATATATAACCGGCACACATCCTCCTGTGTACTTTCAATCATCTCTAGATAACTTATCTAATACAATGTAAGTGCCATGTATATAGTTGTTATACTGTATTATTTAGGGAATAATGACAAGAAAAAGTCTGTATGTATGTTCAGTACAGATGCAATTTTTCTGATAATTCTGATCAATGATTGGTTGGATCTGGAGATGTGGAACCTGTGAGTGTGTAGGACTGACTGCACATGACATTGTGTTGGAGGAACTGCAAGTTCAGCAAGCTTGGCTCAGACCTGTAGCTGTCATTGTCGGCCACAAGTAAATTTTTTAAGCATTTAACAATCTCGGAAGGCATTGTTTGTTGACCTGCCCCATGGCTCTGACCTATGCTGATCTGAACAGGCTGCTTGGCTGCCCTTCCTCAATCCTGCAAGCATCCCTGTCGTCCTATTTACATCTTGAGTGTCCTGCATTGGCACATGGTGTCAAGATTTCTGGGACACTGCTATATATCTTCACCAGACTCCTCTCTGGACCCCACACCTAACACCATGGCTTGTGTTTTCAGCCTTCCATGTTTCTGACACACGTCTGTGTCTCTCCCTGCAGCAGGTCATATAATTTTATCTCTTTCTTTGTGTCTGTGTCATCTTTTTGTCTCGGACGATTTCAGTCGTTTCTTTACCTGTCCCCTGTAGTCCAGAACCTCTATCTTATCTTATATGACCATTCACTTTTCTTTTCTCTACACTATTGTCTCCTAAACTGACACATGCTAACCTTTCCTCCTCCAGTTGGAAACTGAATACAGATGTACCTTGACTTATGATGAGGCTCCTCTCATCGTGAGTCAAAAGTATTTTAAGTAAAAACGCACTGAATCTATCTCCCCTAGTAACACCCTGTCCAATGTCAGCTGTTCCCCTTGGTGATCCTGTGGCTGAGGGGGCTGCAGTTCCCTGCCTCTGCCCAGCATCTCGAGAGGATGTTGTACCCATTGTCACTCACCCAGGAAAAGACCCACGTTCAAAATTTAAAACATGGGTTCTATTGTATAGGATTGCTTTCGCGCCACTGTAAAGGTGAACCATCAGGGCTGTTGGGATCTTCCTTTGAAAAACTGACCATATCCCTCCCTACATTTTCAATGCAACTCTTATTTGACTTCTGATTAAGATCATGTACCAAAGAACAAATGTCAGATGTCTCCCAGTTCTAGTGCACACTTGCCAGACGCCAGTTCGGAGCTTCGTTTGCGGGCTGAGTGAGCGAGCGGGTACCTGTCCTTTGCCTACTCCACGGTTCTTTAGCACTGAATGCTCCTGAGGCAACTCTCCAGTGATCGGGCTGATTTGTGCTGTGATCTTTTTTTTTTTTTTTATTCCAGAGCCTTGTCCACTGCAACATCACCTCTGTGGTCAAGGTATGTGATCTCTGTACGTGTTATTTGCATTAAAACATAGTGGCTGTTGGAATTTGGCACTCTCCCACCATAGAAGGAGGATTGCTTGGAACTAAACCACCCTTGGCTAAGAGGCGTGGCCTGGCCTTTTGACTGTTTTCCTCAAGAAAATGCAGCGATGGGTTGATTCTCCCTGGTATCCAAATCATGTCTTTGCATTCAGTTTTGCCACATGTCATGGAATGGTAGGCCTGGCAATGCTGACATGTATCCCAGATTCCGAGGCAGTTTTTTTTTTTTTTTTTTTAAAGAATATATTTCTCTAATTTCAGTCTTTGTAAGTAAAAGAAAGTTCCCTCTGTTGAGAAAATGGCTGAGAGCACGGCAGGGTCTTCTGGACTTTTCTGTCTAGTAAGTGTGTGGTGGTGGGGTTAAAGCTCAGGTCATCTGTGCAGCCCCCCTCCTTTACCCATGGTTTTGCTTTCTCCTATTTTAGTTACCTGTGACCAATTTTGGCCCTAAAATATTAAACAGAGAGTTCTGTATTTTGAAAGAAAGGTCACATTCATATAACTTTTCTTATAATACATTATTATAATTGTGTTATTTTATTGTTATTGTTGTTAATCTCTTACCAGGCCTAATTTCTAGATTAAACTTTCCCACAACACATGTAGGGTCCATACTGTCCTTGGTTTCTGGCATCTGGGGAGGATCTTTGAATGTTCCCCTGAGGTTGGTGGGGCTATTGTACTGTACTCTGACCCTAGCTCGGCTGAGAATGAGTTGGGCAGCCCTGGGCAAGTGATCTAACCCCTAGAACTTCAGATTCTGCACCTGTTATTAAGAGTGAGGGACCAAGCAACATCTTAGGTATGTTTAGCTCTTGGGTCCTTAAATTGGGCCAGTTGCGTTGTCCTTTATATTGCAACTCCCTCAAAGCTATCCTATGCTATGCCTTTTTGTGAATAAGAAAAAGCCCCCCACCCCAGGACAAGCAATTTAGAAAAAGGTGTCACTTAAGATTGGACACAGCCTGATGCTGCGTGACTTGGTGAGTAGATGATGCTTTTGCATGAACAAAACACTTCCTTCTCCTCCAAGGACTAGAGCCCTTCACCTCTACCAGGGTATGTAGCCAGTGAGTGAGCCCTGAGCTTTCAGCTTGGCCCTACTCTTAGTGGGGCACCTTATTCAGTCCACAAAATTCACAACTGTACGTGGTACTCCCAGTGACCAACTTGGAAGGTGGGTGGAACTGCAGTGGTGAATGATGTGTGACCTCTGGCTCAGGGAACTGGGCCCTGGTTGGAGAGTGGGGGAAACTCAGCCTCACTGTCCAAACAACATGAACTCATGTACTTGGGCGGAGAGGACTGATTTCCCAGAGGAAAACCAGGTTGCTGTCAACATAGAGGGGGAGATGGAAGCAGAGGAGACCACTGAAGATTGTTTTCCGGTGGCAAGTTGGGCTGACAACGATTCTTTTCACCACGAGTTGTTTTTCTGCACTCGAGCTGGTGCTTTAGTTTCCTCCTCAGTTATTATTGAGTGCACATATTCTTCTCATGCTGAGAGACCGATGGCTTTTTGAAGCTCTCAGCTGATGTGACTTTACGTCTTATATGCCCAGCTGTTGTCTGCAGCCTTGTCACTAAAATCTTTCACATTGTTTTACACATGGGCCTTGGGCTGTTTGATCATCCAGTTTCCCCAATTGGGTCTGACAGCCCTATGATTCCTTTAGCAAGAGAAATGCTTTGATTTTTTTTTTTTTAACAACTGTTTTATTTGTTGATAGACAGTAAGTTCCCCAAGTAACAAAGAAAAGAAATGAAAGGTTAGTTTCTCAACATGCCGTGCCTTCATGGGCCTAACTGGCTGGAGGTATGACCAGTGTGTCACTTGACTACGTCAAAGATGCCGTCTGGAAGTGGTCTCCATCTAGGGCAGAGAGGGGGATGAGGCTGAGGGCAGAGGGAGGATGGGATGAGGGTTTTGAGGCAGGTACCCTCTGTGTCCAAGGTCGCCTCTCTAACTGGGATCCTTTGCCCAGCGAGACTGGTGAGCTTTTGTGGGACACTTCAAGGATGTCCAGGGGACTCTGTGTCCCAGGTAGAGCTGGAGAGTCAGGGAATCTGCAGACACACTTGGACTCTCTTCTTCCTCTTGCCTCCCTCAAAATCCTGTACTTCAGGCAGTCCCCAGCAGTGGAAACATCACGTGTGTGTTCCCTGACACAGGCAGAGGGGCCTGGCCTGTGGGATGGGGGCAGCATTAGGAGAAGCTGCTGGGGGGCTTCGCAGGCCTAGACAACACGAAGAGATGGCCCAAAACGTGCCTGCCCGGCCCAGCCTTCTGGGTTCCCGGCCTCTCTTCTTCCATTTGGGTCCTGTCTGTCTCACACCTGCCTCTAGGACAAAAGCTGATTCCAGTCCATAGTACTTTAGACAACATTTCAATCTATCTGAAATGGCGGGGCTTCTTCTATCTTAATTTTAAAAATGTGTGCCTTACAATTATTTAGTGAAAAGTTGTGTGTGTGTGTGTGTGTGTGTGTGTGTGTGTGCATGCGTACGCGCATGTGTGTGGTACTGGGGACTGAACTGAGGGCCTTGCACATGCTAGACAAGCACTCTATCACTGAGCTACATCCACAGTCCTTTTTACTTAAGTTTTTGAAAAAGGATCTTGTTACGTTGCCCATGCTGGCCTCTCACTTGGGATCCTCCTGTCTCAGCCTCCCAAGTAGATGGGACTGCAGGCATGTGCTACTGCACCTGGCAAAAAAGCTTTCTTTTCCTCTCCCTCCCTTCCTTGTATTAGGAATTGAACCCAGGGGAATTCTGCCTCTGAGCTACACCCCCAGCCCTATTTTATTTTGAAATAGGGTCTCACTAAGTTGCAGAAGTCCTCACTAACTTGCTGAGGCTGGCCTCGAATCCTCCAATCTCAGCCTCCCAAGTATCAAGATTACAGGTGTATGCCACCATGCCCAGCTAAGCTTTCTTAATAGAATATTCAGGCTGCAGAACTGGCAGGAAAGACTTTTTCAGGGGGATCGTAGGTGGGGGCAGGGAAGGGACTTCTCAACACTCTTTCGACCACTGCAGGCTGTGTGTGCTGCTGCACTTGAACTGAAGGGGTGTAGTGAGGTGCTCACAGATTCTTCATAGGTTTTCTGATGTTCCAAGTCCCAGCTCCTGGTGGAGGTGTATGACAACCAGCCCATTTTTGCTCGTCATCCAGAACAAAGATTACCATGGGACCCACAATTTTGATCCCACAGCCATAAATGAATTCCCACAAATTTTTAATGCCTTTGTTTTCTAGGAAGGCTTTAGGGGGAAGAAGCCAGAGGCCTGTGAACAGTTTGCATTCATCTAGGTTGCCTCTCATAGATTCCAGCCAGATTCTCTTGTCACATGACCTCTAATGAGTGCCAGCAGTTTTCAAGGTCATCGGAGAGAGTACTCCACTCCCCAGTTCCCCCAGCACTGGCTTCCCCAAGCCCTGCCCATTGCTACTCAGTTCCTTTGTCAGGGCTTAACTTTGGCCTTCTCTTGTAGATGTCACAGCTAATTCTGAAACACATGGAATCAAGGTAAGGTCTTTGTCTGGAAAAGCATGGAGCAACGTGGCCCTCCCGCCCTGGCAGTCAGCTACCTTGGGGACCCGGGGACAGGGTTCATCTGGCTGCTGTTCTAACCAGCAGTAAAAAGCAGGATGAAAGCCCCTGGGGATTATGGGAAAACATTCCGGGCCAGGCCAGTCCTTTAAACAGACATGCACACTTGAAGGTCAAGAGTGATACATGGCGGATGCAGGGAGAGATCAGTAGATCCAGCACACACTGGATGAAAAGAAAACTGACTCATGTTGAGCATAAAAGAAGCAGGTTGGCCTGAGACCAAGA
>PVLC010034263.1:0-16775 GCA_004027655.1 Graphiurus murinus
CAGAATTTGTTTAATCAAGAATTTAATGAAGTCTGGATCTCAAATTAATAGTTAATCCATCTCCCAAAGATTATGATTTTAATGCCTCTAATTTTTTTTAATCTACCAAGATAGGGTAAGCTGAATAAAGTGACAGATGGGCCTCTTTTTAGTAGTCCACAGATAGTTCCTTCTAAATATGAACAGTGTAAAATTTATGCTTTCTTAAGAGATTTCTCAAATTTAATGTCCTCAGTGAATCCTTCTATGACTATTATAGTTTTTAGTGTTCTCTCATCTGAGCCTTACTAATGCTATCACACATAGGTAGGTGTTTTTAGATTCATTCTGCACTACTTTTTGTCTGATTGTCACTTTTTCAAACTTGCTCCCTCGTTGTATTAGGTTTTTCTCTCTAACTTGAAGATGATTACCCTAAAGACACAGCAGTATCTAATTCTAGCTGGGTATAGGATTGAAATTTATAATGTATTTAATTCACTGACAAGAAATCTTTGGTAGAGATTTGACTTTCTATCTAGGTAGTAGATAACTAACCAATTGTGAATTCTTTTAATAAAAAATACTATGACTTGTGTAATTAATTGGTAAACTCTTATTGGTCCTTCATGTATTTTTAATTTTAAACAAATAGTTAGTTGTCAGGTACCATATGAGGCACTTGGGTATGATAGTATATAAGATTTAAACCCTGATCTCAAGGACTTTGTGGCCTGGAGGGCTAGGTAAGCAGATTAAAAGGGAGATTTTGTAGAATGTGATGTATGTTAAGCATAGGGTGTTATGAGAACCCAGAAGAAATATATAAATGATCTGAAATTCAGGAAAAGATTCTGGGGGAAATGAAAATGTGAGCTACCTGAGACCTATGGTTGAGTAGGAATTAGAAAGATCACTGTACTGAGGGGAAGTGTATCTGTAAGCTTGGACAGAACTTCATTTTTCATTTCAGAGTTTGGAAATAGCTTATTCATGGCTGAGCTTAGAGTAGAAGAAGGTTAAAAGCTGGAGAAATAAGCAGGACCTTGCATGATGTGCTAATATTGGATTTTATCTTGAACATATGGGGAAAAATTTGAAGTATCTTAAACAAAAAAGCTAGTAACATCATCCTATTATAAAAAGAATATTGTAGATGTGATGTGAATAGATTGGAAGGGGGCAAGAATAGCTGCAGGGAGATTAGCCAGGAGGCTGAAAGGCAATCTATTGCATTCATTTTTAGACCACATATATTATCTCCCAAAGTTTATTTTCTCTGAAGTCTGGATCCATCTTACCATGAATGGCATGTCATGGGTTAACTGGGAGCTTTTATTTTCTTGCCAGTGATCCAAAGCTCAAGAGTGCAGTTTATAAAAATGACAACTTAGATTCAAGTAAATAAAGACAACATGATTATAACCTTAGCTAAAATAGTACCTGAAGAGAAGAGGATATGAAGTCAAGATGTATTCTGGAAGTCATGTCATCAGGATGACATTGCATTTGGGAACACGAGTTTGAGGAATAAGTTGATGATGGCTCCTATTTTTGTTTTTTTCATTTGTTCAGCTGGCAATGTGGTGGTTCCATGAATTGAAAGAAAGAGCTCACTAGGGATCCTGGAGGTGAGGAGGGGAAGCTGTGGGGAAGCAGGGAAGATAATGAGTGCAGTTCCACACATAGTAAAGGTTCTGGGAACCATCCAAAGTAGAACACTCCATCAGTGATTATTTCAACGCCTCCTTTTATGAAAGGAATCTGAATGTGAGGTGCAGGCTCTTCTGAGATGTTTCTTTCACAGCAGACTCATAAAGTAACCACAACTGGCTTGGGCTGCTAAGGAAGCAGTTTCCATTCAAAGGCTACTCTCTTTTTACATCTCATCCCTGTCATAGTAGAGCCTGATCTCTAATACTGAAGCCTCTATCTCTTCATGCTTCATAGATTTACCTTAAGAGTCCAGTCATAGCTGGGCACAGTGGTATACACCTACAATCCCAGTACTTGGGAGACTGAGACAGGAGCATCTCAGGTTCTGAGACAACTCAGCAACTCAATGAAACCCTCAGAAACGTAGTGAGACCCTGTTTCAAAATAAAAATAAAATAGGACTGGAGATGTAACTCAGAGGTAGAATGTCCCTAGGTTCAATCTCCAGTAGCAATAAATAAATAAAATAAAATTAAAAAAGGACATATGAAAAGGGAAAGAAAGGAGGAAGGGAGAGAGGCAGAGAGGGAGGAAAAAAGGTGTGTCCAATCTTCTGTTTCCTGGACCCACACATCTTCTATTTATTTGAAGAATAATTTCCCCATCTTATGGAAAAGTCAAATGTACACTCATCCTTTTTGGGTTCCAGAACCCTGATATAAGAAAAATCAGTTGGAAAGTCTTACCTTCATAATTTCAGAGACCAGGATAGAGATGGATGATTGTCTGCAGGAATAGTAGGGAGACAAGGCAGAGTAGAACATTCCCATCACGACCCTGTCACCTCCCTCTCCATTGAAACTCTCCTATATGCCAGTATCAGACTCCTCCTCATTATGGGTCTGCCAAAAACTCTGCCTGGTACTGACCTCCCCTGGATGTGGCAGGGTCGAGAACCTCTGAAGGTGCTGCTGGGGTACGAGCATGTGCCTAACAGGGTGATGCTGAGGAGCCTCTGGGCTGGTCTCCGTGCTTTTGATGGCTTTGTGATTTTATAGATAAGGGTTGGAAAATATGACATGGCTGTGAGACACTGTTCCTATTTTGTTCCTACTCATATGTTATCTGTGCTTTATCTGAATGTTTTTCTTAAACATTACCTTCTTTGTTCTGCATAAGTCCTCAGTGATTGGCTAGGCATTATTATACCTCAACAGAGATTATATCTCAACAGAGAACGTTGAGTTTCAAAAGAGAGTGAATTCAAAGCTGGATAGGGATCTGGAAATATTAGAACGTGGGCTGTCTGACTTCTAATTAAATCCTCTCCTCACTAAGAAACTAGTGAGATGGGAGACTAAGGTGTTTTAAGATACCCGCACTGATATGCAGTGGAAGATGCTGAGGCTGGGCTAAAATCTAGGAGTCTCACAGAATCCTGGAGTCATTTCATCACCTTAAAGTAGTGATGGTGCAGGTATTTGACACTATTTAATTCAGACCAATAAAGGAGGAAGGTCGCCAAAAGGAGTCTGTGGAGGCTCTTAGGAGTTGAGGAGACATGCACATGGAAGCCAGTAAGTATCCTAGGGTTTGGCCCTTTGGTTTTAAAGCTAGCAATGTGGTTTTTCTATCCTAAGCTTAAAAAAAAATCCAGCTAAAAGAAGTAGAATATTGATCATTACCCTGGGCATTACATGTTGAAGGGTATGGTCCAGAAGAACCATGGCTCCAAGGTGCCAGGAGTTCAGATCTGGAGTTCAAAGCTGAGAATGTGCTGAGTCCCTCCTGCCAGGCAGCTCTGTGGAGTGAGATCACAGAGTTCAACAATGGACTATGTTAGAAAGAGAAACATTTTCTGGTGTGTAGAAACATGCCCTTCAGCAAATCTGTTAACTTCATTTTAACCTGTACCCTTTGCTTCTTGAATGTAATAAAGCCTCTGAAATGGCTGCACTTGGCGAGAGGGTCTCTTCTGTCATTTACAGCAGTGGAAAATTCACAGAGTAAGTGAATTACTTTGGTTTTCAATAAAAATGTTAATATCTCCCTTAGAAGTGAACAAAGGACACTGCCTTTCAATAATGAGATGATCAAATCCACAAGAGCTGAGAGAGAGGGAGTGCATGGAACTGCTGCTCTAGAGAGAGAGAATGAGAGAGAGAGAGAGAGAGAGAGAGAGAGAGAGAGAGAGAGAGAGAGAGAGAGAGAATGAATGAGAATATGAATGAATATGAGCAGACAGGAACAGGAAGACTTGGAGATATGCAGCACTTTAGAGGAATTCAAACTATGCAGAGTGGGGTTAACAAGTCAGCAAATCAAACTGCTCCCACTCAACAATAGCAGGCAGTGCTGCTGCCCTGCTAGTAGTTTTCTCCCCAGGAGTAAGATGTGGCTGCATGTGTCTTTTCTTTCTTTTCTGATTACAATTTGTGGTCCTCTGTAAGTTCACTTTGGCTTTTCTTTCAGTGATGATGAGAGAAACTTTAGAAAATGACCCTCCTCTCCCAATAATATAAAATGCAAGTAACCTTTAAAGAAGGGCAGCATAATTTTAACACATATAGATCTGTTTACACTTATCAGCATTATTATTTTGTATTTCAGGATTCAAAATGCCCACCACCAAAACTCAATAAATTATCTATACCTTGTTAATAAAATAGCTCAGAGAAGTAACTTGCCCAAAGTCAAAGGGCTAATGAGGAGATAGTTGAGATTTTAATTCAGGTGGTGTGAGGAGGAATTCATGTAGTAAATTCACAGTAAATGGCATTTTCGGGCAGTGTCTCCATATATCTAAGAGCCAGGAATAGGCAATCCTAGTGCTTAAATTCTGTTTAAGCATTATTTTTAGAGTAATTTGAGCTTAGCTGATGTTTTAACTTTATCTTGAAGTTTCACTCAAATGTCAACATCATTTCTAAATGGTGCAATCGTTGTTTAGTATAAGTGATAGATTTGAATAACTGAATAGTAATTTATTTTCATATACATGGATCTTCTGACCTCAGATGTTCCGGGGACGTTAAATATGCCTTTCCATTGAGAATGTAGCTCAATGGTAGAACGCTTGCCTACCATACATGAATCAACCCTGGGGTTGATTCTCAACATCACACACACACACACACACACACACACACACACACACACACACACACAATATCTTTCCTTTTACACTCTGTTCAGCTTTCTAAAATAAAAAAAAATCATAGAAACGGTCTCATTCATTGAACCCTATGTGTATTTCCTTCTTATTTCTATTTGAAATGCTTTGCCTACTTCAGTCTCTGCAGTTCTCAAGGGGACCTGTTTAGTATTTACATTATTGTGGTTTATAAATATATACAAATAATTAATCAGTCCATGATAATTTCTTATAGAAAGCCTGGTAATACAGTGAATTTAATCATTAATTTTTTAAACCACCTTCTAAGCAAAATCTGATGTTTATTCTGATAAGGTGACTAATGAGGTACTCTAGGGCTCAGTTGAACCAGTTAATTCTAATCTCTCCCAAATAAATTCAGTGACTAAAGATGTCTCTAGTGTAACTGCAGAGGAAATGAAGAAGAGATAAGGAGACCTGGCATCCTATAAGCACCTGTGCCCCTGGATATTATCTCCCTGACCTGCTTCTGAACAGGTGGCTGTCATCTTCTTAAATGTCAGAGTTTGAAGAAATAACATTTAAAAAAACAACAACCAGAATTTCCCTGAGGGTTTATATCCAAATGCCAGGCTTGAATTTTGGTAGAAAATAGATAATTTCTGAAATTGGCCTTTTTAGGGGGTGCATGTTTGTTGAAAAGATGTTCCTGCTGGCGCAGGTTAGAAGGCAAAAATCAAAACAGGAGATGCAGCTCATTATATGACCATATAAGTATTTCCCATCTACAAAAACATTTTACTTACTGATCCTTAACTACCAAATGGCATATCAATCAGCACCACCATGCTGCCTCCTTTGCCAGATGTTGATATTGCTCTCATCTGTGAGTACATCATGTTAAATTAGTTTCTTTCGTCCCTTAGAGCTTCTCCAATGGACAGTCTTTCTCAGACTTCCCTGCCAGATCTCTTAGATGGAACCCTATGGCAGACGCACCCTAAGTGGCCCCAATGAGTCATGCCCTGTGTATCCCCTTTCTCTTGAATGTGGGGCAGGCCTATAGTTGCTTCTGGACAGTGGAATGTGGCAAAGGTACAGAATATCTTCCTTTGATTAAGTATCACTCATAATATGGTAAAGGGGATGGGAACACCCTCCTGTGGTTATGTGACATTCTCTGAGGCTACTTATTGGTCGACCTGAGTTAGATCGTCTACCAGTGGCCTGGAGGAATCAGGATGAATACTGTGAAATGTGGGGGAGGGGGAGTATGTAGAAAAACCTGGGGTGTCCTCTAGGATCTGATAGCAGTCTACAGTCAATTGCTAGCAAGAAAATAAGAGCCTCAGTCATATAGCCACAAGGAAACACATTTTCCAACAACCTGAATGAGTTTGGAAAAGGAACCCAAGCTCCAAAAGATAACACAGTCCAGCTGACACCTCCAAGGCAGCCTTCTGAGATCCTGAGTGGAGGACCAGTTAAGTCAAGCTCTAACAGTAACTGGTTCCCACAGATCATGTAACAGAAAATGAATACAGGTGCTATGGTCTGCCCATCCTATTTATTTTACAGTTGAAAAGAACTAAGAGAATTTTAGAATATTTATATAACAAAAATGTTTCCACTTTTAGAAATTTTAACTTTAATTTTTTTTTTTTTTTTTTGGTATTGGAGATTGATGCAAGGGCAGTCTACCGCCAAGCTACAGCCCAAGCCTTTTTAAATTTTGTTTTGAAACAGGATCTCACTAAGTTGCTGAGGCTGGCCTCAAACCTGTAAGCCTCCTGTCTCAGCTTCTCAAGTACTGGGGTTACAGGTGTGTGCCACCATACTCTGCAGCCCCTACTTTTTTTTCCTCCTTTTTGTAGTACTGGTGATTGCATGCAGGGGAATTCTACCACCTGGATGAAATCAGATATAGGAACCACATCATGGGACCTCCTTAAGTGGGTTGAGGACCAATGTGGAGAATCATTGTTTAATATGTTCATGCTTACATTGGCTTAGAAATCTCAGCTACTCCTGAACATGGTAACCACTAAACACAAACATGTTGTCATGACATCATTGCTCTGTTTTATGCAGTAATGATGGGCGCTATAATCAGAAGCGGCGTCCTATAGAAGAGCTATGAAAGAGAGTTTGTGGGCTGGGCCATCATTCCTGGATATAGCTGAGAACCATAATTTACTGTGAAGACCTCTTTGATTAGCTGCTTTTTTCAGTGTCAATAACTATTTAGTTTTGTAAACTAAAAATAATTAATGCATTACCAAGGTAATCATATCAAGCCATACAAAAATATATACTAAACTCTGCTTCTGTTGTCTGATTTAGGACCCTTTCCCCATAGGCAACAATGATTAATGGCTTCCTATGCATCTTGCATGAGAGGGTGCTACAGTTAGATGCTCATGCACCATTTCAGAGCTTTATGCCAGCACATATCTTTTGGACACACATGGAAGCACAGAGCCCTCTGTGCTCCTTGTCCAACTTTTGAATGTAACAATATGTCCTAGAGATATCTCCATATTAACAACAAACTTCTATTGTTTTAAAATAATTTTATATTACAAAAGCGTATATATCCATATATACAAATACATATTTGGTGTATGTGATATATGTGTCATAAGCAATAAATATAATATCTATATATATTAATATTAATAAATATATTTCCTTAGTACTGTTTAACAAATGCAAATGCTGAGGCATCAGGGCACAGAGAGTTTAAGGAGCTTATTCAGGAAATACCCAGATACTGATCCAGTCAGAGAGTGGTCCCAGGGCTCACACACTTAACCATCTTACTATGTGAATACTTAGGCTGTTCTGTGTGTGTGTGTGTGTGTGTGTGTGTGTGTGTGTGTTTATAAACTATGCTTTAAAACAAATTGATTTGCATATTCTCAGTTGCACACATGTGAGCCTAGCTGTAGAATAAATTTCTCAAGATCAAATTTCTGAGTTGGAGGATATGCACGTTTAGTTTTCTTAGATACCACCAAATTGCCTTCCAACGAAGCTGTGACAATGTGTACAGGCTATGCCAGTATGTGATAGTTCCATTTTCCTCACAACCTTGCCAAGACTGTATACTATCGAACGATTGCCAAATTTGGCAGCTAAAAAATGCTATCTTTATTTTGCCGTAATTAGCGTTTATTTATGAAAAGGATTGGGCATCCTTCCATGTGCTTATAAGCCATATGTGTTTATGTTTTTCTGTGAAATATAAAGGATCTGAGTATTTTTCTTATTGGCTTTAGGAGAATTTTTTTATCATAAGGGAAATAGTCTTCTATCTTTGTCTATTCTGCAAATATTCTTCCCCATTTTTGGTACTTTTATAATGTTTATACTGTACTATTTGGTTTTACCAACAAAGAAGTTTTAATTTTTTATGGAGAGGCTAATTTATCAACATACTCATGATTTCTGGATGTTCTACTCTTGATTTAAAATGCTCAATTTCAGGATTTTGAAATATCAAGGTATAACCTGAATTATGACTATGATTTCATTATTGTTCTTTCAAAGTTTAATGCACTGGAATTTATTTTGGTACAAAGAATGAGGGAAGAATTCAGCTTTACTTTTAGTTCAAATGGCTAACTCATTGCCTCATTACAATTTATGAGATAATCTCTCTTTTCTCCACCTTTTGCATATATTAAGTTCTTATACATATTTGTGTGTCTTTCTAGACTCTTTGTATTTATTTTTTTCAAATTAAATTTTAAGAACTAGTTTGCTTCCTTCAAAAGGTTATTATTCTTAATAATATTACACTATTTGAATTAGTATATAGGAAGATAAAATACTACTATTGAATATTCTTAAACAAGAAAAAGGAATATTTTTCCATTAATTCATACTTTTTCATGTGCCTAAGAAAACATTTAGATTGCTTTTCCCACCATTTCTTGTTAAGTACCTGGCTGCATGTGTATTTGCATGTGTATATAGGAAAGTTATTGGATTCTTAGGATGCAAATTTTGTAACAACCAGTTGACAGAATTATTTCATGGCTTCTTTTTGGCTGGTTCCCCAGGGTTTTTGTGTTGTGCAATCATATCAGCTATAGATAATTTCACCAACTCCTTTCCTCTAAAACTCTTATTTTTCATAGATAATTGAATTGATTGGTGCTTCCAGAACAATGTTGATAATTTTTTTCATTCTTCTTGACTTTAATGGGTAAGCTGTTGAAGTTTAACCATTCAAAGCATTTGCTGTAGACTTTTAGTAAACATCTTTTATCAAACTACCAATAAAGGGCATCTTTCAGATTGTCAAGAATTTTTGAGTTTTACTGAATGATATTTTTTCTTATCTACAGAAGTAATAGATTTTTTTCTTTTCCAGTTGTTATTATATTAATTTGTTTTCTATTGTTGATTTCCAGAGATCATGTTTCCATTTTATTTTTCTTGTGTGTGTATATGTAGGTGATGGGGGCAGGGGTTGTACTGGGAATTAAATCCAGGGGCATTCTACCTTTGAGATACAACCCCAGCCTTTTTTATTTGTTATTTTGAAACAAGGCTTCACTAAGTTACCCAGTGGCCTCCAACCTGCGATCCTCTTGTGTCAACCTCCCAAGTACTGGAATTACAGGCATGCACCACCACACCTGGCTCATGCTTCCATTTCTGAAAGAACCCTCCTTACTTTTTTAGGGTATATTGATCTTTAAATGTGGTACTGAAGCCGGGTGTGGTGGTGCATGCTTGTAATCCCAGCATTTGGGAGGCTGAGACTGGAGGATCTGGGTTTGCGGCCGGCCTCAGCTATCTACTGAGGCACTCTGCAACTTAGTGAGACCCTGTTTCAAAATTAAAAGAATAAAAAATAGGGCTGGGGGTAGAATGCCCCTGAGTTCAATCCCCAGTACCGCAAAAATAAATAAATAAATAAATAAATAAATAAATAAATAAATAAATGTGGTACTGAAATGACTTTACTAAGTTTTATTTAGAAATTTTTATTGCTATTCATTATTAATGAGAGTGGTTGGTAATCATTTTTTATAGGCTCTCTTTGCTAAATTGGGTGACAGATATCACTGAAATGATCTGTTCTATCTGCTGATATAGGCAACTTTTAAATTAATTAATTAATTTACTTACTTATTTATTTAGTTTGGTTTTGGTACTGGAAATCAAATCCAGAGGCATTCTACCTCTGAGCTGTACCCCCAGCCTGATTGTATTTCTTATTTAGAAACAAGATCTCACTAGTTTGCTGGGAACCTCTCTAAGTTGTAGAAAAGGAAAAAAAAATGGAAGTATGATCTCTGGAAATCAACAATAGAAAACAAATTAATATAATGATCCTCCTGTCTCAGCCTCCCAAATACTGGGTTATAAGAGTGTGCCATCATGCTTGGCAACTTTTTTTACTTTTAGAGATATTCTAGACTTCGTTTTTTTTTACTAGAAAGTGAGTCTTTACAAAATTATTATTAAATTTGACCAGATTATTAAGTATAAAGTGGACAATTTTAGTTTTCTGGGATCCATTTTAGTACTGTTTTTTTCTAAAATATTATATATTTCATCCAGCTACTTCAGACTTATGTAAAGAGATTTACAATTTCTTTTGCTGGTTATTATTTTCCAATTTATTATATTATTGCTAATTTTAAATTAATTACTTCTAATTTTTTAAATTTTTGGTGATTTATCTGTTTTGTGTTGTTTTCTCTGCTTGCTCAAAGAACCCTTCTTATCTTTGTTCATTCTTTCTATTTTATTCACTTTGTAGAAATAATTTGTACTTTTACTTCTTTTAAAAAGTCTTTTCAGCCGGGCGTGGTGGCGCACGCTTGTAATCCCAGCATTCGGGAGGCTGAGATCAGAGGATCCGAGTTCACGGCCAGCCTCAGCTACCTAGTGAGGCACTCTGCAACTTAGTGAGACTCGGTTTCAAAATAAAGAATAAAAAATAGGGCTGGGGGTATAGCTCGGAGGTAGAATGTCTCTGAGTTCCATCCCCAGTACTGCAAAAAAAAAAAAAAGTCTTTTCATATTATTTTTTGTTCTGTTTTCACTTTCCCCTATTTTATCCATTATTTTCAACATTTATTCTTGAATAACTTGTAATATATTTCTACCAAATATTGTTTTAGCTATACTATATTCTAAAACTTAAGATTAATGCTGTTTTAGTTATCTTAATTTTCTCCAGTAATTTGAGAATATTTTCAACTTCTTGTTTCTCTGTATTTTCATGGTTTTGCTTTTCCTAGGATATATTCACAATTTATATATCCCTAAATTTCTATTAGTTTATTTATCATCCTTAGACCGAAGCTATTGACTTCCCCCATGAAAGATGAAGAAATCTCACTACTATCTCTCTACACTCACTTTCTAAATTTTAATTAAGTTATAATTTTTATTTTCCTTCATATACTGATATTATTATATTCTGCACACACACACACACACACACACATACACACACACATACACACACACACTCATTTTTAACTTCTCTTGTTTGTGTCATGTATTTTGAGAATAAATGCCATCATGTAAGTTTGGCATATGAACTTAGCCAAAACTAACCTAAAGCAAGATTTCTCCTTTTGAAAACTTTGAGCTTTTCAGACTTTTACTTGTATTTTCTCAGGCTAGAGAAATGCATCCCATGAATTTTTTACTATATAACAAAAATATATTTGTGAGATAAGTTGAAAGTTTTTGTTGAAATTTCCCCGGGGGAAAGAAGTGAAGGATCATATGTAATCCATCATGTCTAATGATATTCCAAAAAATATTTTAGGTTTCCCTTTTCTCATAAAGATTTCAATACGATTGAGGAATACTCATGACAGTAGGAGGATATATAGCAAAAGGTGGAAGGAAAGGATTAAAACAAGGAAAACTGGTTTGATCATGCTACCTGTTCTTAGAAAGTCAGGCTAATGAAATGCGTCTACCTCCCTCCCCCAGCCCCAATACCTTTCATATGAGAATACTGTGCTTCCCTGGAAATGTAATGAATTTTTGTTTTATAAATCACTTTGATTTCATTTTGTTGTCACACTGTCTAATTTTTCTGAGTTACTGGCAGTACCCTGCATACAGTGATGGAGAATTATCACCACTGGCACTACCAAGGATCAGATTTTCTGATTTCATGACTTTAAATCATACCTTTCATGAAGAATTCCATAACTTAATTTCCCTGCAGTTTAATTGTTAAGAAAAGCAAGGAATGACCTGCTGCTTTATGATCCCATAGGTTTGGCTGTGAAAAGCTTAATATAGAATCTGCTCAGAGTAGGCACTCTATAATTATTGATTTGTTATTGAAAAAATAAATGACAAGCAAGTAGAGAAAAGTGATTTATAGCATAGTCATGATGATTTGGGCTCATTAGAATGGACAATGCATGACTAGAATAACTTAATAATTATTTTTTCCCTGATTATTCCTGGTCCAAAACACAGTTCAGATGTGATTCTGTGTTCTTGCATCCTTTTGGATAAAAGATATGAGCAACTCACACATGCATACACACTCACACACACACTTACATCAGTGCAAAGACAGTGTATCTTAAATTAGGATTGCTCTTGATATTATACAGTTAGGGAGAAATACCTGGGAAATGAATCAGCTTTCCATTTTATTGTTCATTATTGGCTGACCCTAGCTGAAAGCTGGAAAGATTAGCTCTCAGGTAGTGCCTTCAAAGTGTGGAAAGTTATTCAGGATTTATTCAGGATAAGCATCTGGAAGAGTGGATGCTTATCTGTACTGTTAAGTCCCATCCAGCCCAAAATGCATTTAGAAATATAACAAGATTACAACTTCCCCATGAGAGCAAATTGGATCTCTCTTGTCAGAAAAACTGGAACTATTGGATTTTTTTTTAAATTAAAGCAATTTCATAGCTTCTGATAATCCTGCTGTATCCAGAGAGTGACAATTATAATTAAGTATAGCTCATATGTTTTTCACTTTGCAAAGCTTTCCTTGGGAAATCAGGGATGATGAAGATCTGTATGTATTTTTCATTCATGATAAATGTAAATGTGATTGGATTGGCTTTGTTGGAAAAAGGGAAGTGGATACCTTATATGTATCTCTTTTGAAACACAGACTTTTTATTCTATCAGCTAGTTTGACATCATAGAAACACTCAATAGAGTGCAGTCACTTTGCTTCTTTTAAGGAGATACAGATAAATGAGTTGAGGGATATTTTACAGATTAAAATAATGGCCTTATCTTGTTAAAAAGAGAAAGAATTTTGGATGGCCCCAAACATTTCTGGACCACAGCTAGTACTGCTCCAAGTAATGTAGCTTTGGTTTGTCATATACGAAATTCATCCAAAAGGAGTTGCTAATGTAGGTTAATTTTAAAAGCTAAGCATCTTATGGTGGGGCTTGGTGTCCCATACCTGTAATTCCAGTACCTGGGAGTCTGGGACAGAAGGATTGAAGGTTGAGGCCAACTTCATCAACTTAACGAGATCTTCAGCAACTTAGTGAGAGCTGGTGTTAAAATAAAAATTAAAAGGTCTGGGGATGTAGTTGGAGGTAGAAGGTCTCTAAGTTCAATCTTGAGTACCCCTTGCACTCCAAAAAGCTGGGCATATTATGAAACAGTTACCATGATTTAGGGATTACCTCTCTCCCCAGAAGAATCATAGATTTTAATATAATAAAACTTGAGATAATATAGTGCAATGATTTTCTTAAAGTTTTAGTGTTCAACTTTGAAATTTTTCAAGTGCCTGAAAAGTATGGAAAATAACAATGTGTTTTCACAAGCAACACAAAGTGTGTGGTAACATTTTGCTAATCTGCTTCAGATCTGTTTTTTTAAAAAAATAGGAAAAATATACCCCATAACTTCCAATCCTTTTGCTTATTTTTTCCCCATAAGTAACCTTGACCTTGAAATGCATGAAGGTTTTCTAATCTCTTCTACGAGTGTATTTATTCAATAACACTATACGATTTTATGTTTTAAAATTTGCATAAATAGAATCATATTATGAATATCAGTTTACAAATTGCTTTCTCACTCATTATTGATTTTTGAGATTTACCTATGTTAATAAATGTAGATCTAGTTCATTTATTTTAACTGCTGTTTATTATTACATTATGTGAATTAACCACATTTGAGAAATGGTAGGGTAATTTACAGAGAAGGTAAAGTATTTTCTTACACATACCTTATGTTTTTCCAAAGTAAAGAAAGTAGATCTTGATGTGGAGTTTCTGGGTCATAGACTGTTTACATCTTGGGCTTTATCAGTTCTTGTTCTATTACTCTTTAAGTGAATGCACAACTTTACATTCAGACTGGCAGTTACTACCTAGTAAAGGCTTTTGCCCTCAGATTACTATTATTGCTAATTTGATGAGTGAGAAATGGTATCTCATTATAGTTTGTATTTTTTGTGTGTTTTTATTTTTTTTGACTTTTAAAAAACTTTTATTGAAGTATAATAGCTATAACACATGTATCACATTTATACAGAGAAGTAAACAAATTATAGTGCACACTCGAATGCATTTTTATAAATTAAACCACCTATATATAATCAGTGCCCCTAATAAAGGGACAGTGTGTTACTAGAACCCCAGGAGCCAACATGCAAAGTAAAGATATATGTGCTAAGTAAGCCCTGTGACTTTGTATAAACAGGTTGAATAGGGGGAATGGTTACACACATGAGCCAAGAAGGAGGTAAATGCAACTTTCCTTTCACCTATTAGAGCAGGCCAATTGGCTATGTATACTAGTAGACATGAGAGAAAGACCATCGGATTACTAAGTGTCCTGAAGAAGACAAAAACAACTTCTGGCAAGTATGTTTTATTCACTATAGCATTTTCACTTTTATTCACAATAGCATTTTCTTATGACCAATGTTTTTGTGTGTTTTTAAAAAGAAATTCTTACCTTCCTTGGGGTTATATTTTACTGGAAATTTTACATATAACTAATTTTTCTTCTTGACTTATTTAATTAACTTGCATTTAATTTTTGTAAATGACATGAAGTTGGAATATCTTCTTGTCTTTTTCCATACAAATAACCAATTTACCAGAAGTAATTTTTGAGTAGTCTTGGCCAGATCTACTCAGATGGCCAAATCTAAACAGGAAAGTTTGAGGAAGTGTCCAGGGGTGGGAAGAGCTGCATATATTGATAAAGAACAATAATAATGACCAACCATGGAAGTGACAGTTTTAAAATATGTTTACAGGACTTCTGGGAAGATGGCAACGGAGTGAGACACGTCTCAAGAGACGCTGTGAGCTCAATTCAAATCAGTCATGGAACCAGCATTTTGAAAGAAGAAAAAAGCAACAAAAGGGTGAAAAACGCTGTGAAAACTGGAATACAACTGAGCAGAACCTGGAAGGCCAACCAGGGAGAGCAAAGAAGTCCATCTCCATGGGCCCGGCGCCACGCCACCAAGCCGAAGCCGCCATTGAGCCGGCTGCCGGCGTGGGGTCTACTAAGAAAGAAATATACAACAACCCTCTGCATCCCCACTGGCCAGAGGTGGAGTGAGCGACTCCTGAACTCCTCATCCTAGCCAGGCAGCATTTCGAGGCACCTTCGACAGAGACCAGAACTCGTGGTACGACCAGCTTTAGCCCGTGCAGCGCCATCACAGCTCACCTCTCCCCACAGAGCCAGAGCAGAGATAACTGCACTCCAGAGCTTGAATCAAAAGTGCCGCAGGAGCAGCTTCTCAATGGAAGGAAGGAGAAGCAAATCAGCTTAAAGTGGGTAAAGAAACGGGCAGGTGGTTGGAATCTAAGTGGCAGACCAGGGAGAACAGGGGAGCTGGCGCTGCGTAGCAGTAGCACCCGCCATCTTGTCAGCCGCCCACAGCAGCAGAAATCTGCCCAAAAGATCTGCAGAGGCCAAACCAGTTCTGTCCTTACAAACTTGCAGGGATTTTTATTTTGCTTCTTGCTGACGATTCTTGTTTTCTGGGTCTTTTTGCTTTGTTTTGTTCCATTTTTACTCTGTTTTCACTTTGCATTGCTTTGATTTATGTATGTTTGTTCGGAGGATTGGTTGCTTTTTAGCTTTTGCTAGATCCTAGAAGTCAACACCTGAAACCCACCAAAGACACCAATAGAGCAGGCAGAAGAAATACCAGAGTAATTGCAACTCAGTACAAGATACCATTCACAGACAGAAAATAAAAATAAGAAACCTACAAATTCAGAGAAAGCGTGCAAGAGCAGCAAAGTTATAAATTTAAGAACAGGGAAATCATGAGAAGGAGAAACACCAAAGAAACAATGAGTCAACACGACCCCACAATAACAGAACTCAATGACACTGATTGGCAGAGCTTACCAGAAGGACAATTCAGATCTTTAATAATAGAAGCAATACAAAACTTCCAGAAAGAATGCAGAGAGAGCTGGAAAGAAATAAAGGAACAAATAAACAAAGAATATGACACCCTGAGCAGGAATCATAGCGAAGCCTTGAGGGAAGTGAAAGATGTGAAAGATGCAATAATAGAAGTGAAGGCATCAATACAAACTATATACAATAGATTAGACCATATGGAAAACAGAATATCACTCCTAGAAGATGACCATTCCAAAAATGAATCCATTATACATAATCTAGAAAAAAAAATTCAACAGTATGAATCCGACATTGATGAGATCTGGGCCAATTTTAAAAGGGGTAATCTAAGAATAATAGGCATAGAAGAGGGATTAGAATTGAAACTAATGGAATAAACAACCTTTTCAAAGAAGCAATATCAGAGAATTTTCCAAACATAGAGAAATTGGCACACAGGTGCAGGAAACATATAGAACCCCCTTCAGACAAGACCAAAGAAGAGGTTCACCACGCCACATAATAATCAAGATGACTAATGTAGAAGCTAAGGAAAGAATCCTAAAGGCAACAAAAGTTAAAGGCCAAGTAACATTTAGAGGTAAACCAATTAGAATCACTCCAGACCTCCCAAACCAAGTCATGAAAGCCA
>PVLC010034264.1:0-17006 GCA_004027655.1 Graphiurus murinus
GATCCTCCAGTCTCAGCCTCCCAAATGCTGGGATTACAAGCGTGCGCCACCACACCCTGCTTCACCACATCTTCAAAGATTTTATTAAACATGTACAAATACAAAAGGTCATTTTTAAGTTGAACTAACTAAATGTGAATTTCCCCAGTGACTAACGTGTGAACAATCCAGCACTATTTCTTAAGTTCATTGGCCCTTTGCGTATCTTCTTTTGTGGTATGTTTGTCAAACTACTGGTCAGTTTTTTCTACTGGCTCTCTGCCTTTCATGGGACTGATTTGTAGGTGCTGTTTATGCATTCCAGATGTAGGCACTTTGTTTCGGTGTGTTCTCCCAGCCTCACTTTCTCCTAACCCTGGGACCTCCACCTCCTCCTCAGCACCAGCCACAGTGGAGATTTTTTTTTTTTAATGTCTCCCCAAGAGCCTGGCATGGTGGTATATGCTTGTAATCCCAGTACTTAAGAGGCTGAGACTGGAGGATCTGGGTTCGCGGCCAGCCTCAGCTACCTAGTGAGGCCCTCTGCAACTTAGTGAGACCCTGTTTCAAAATAAAGAATAAAAATTGGGCTGGGGGTGTAGCCCAGAGGTAGAATACCCCTAAGTTCAATCCCCAGTACTGAAAAAAAAAAAAAAGCCTCCCCAAATAACCATTAGCTCCCCAGAGAAGGGACCATAACATCTTGTTCTCATTATTTCTTTGAGCCTGGCCCACAGCAAAATCCTCACCAACAGATGGAAGGATGGAGGGAGAATGGGAGGATTAATCCCAGGCCTGATAGAGACCTGGCCTCTGTGCTCCCGGAGATAGCTATTTCTAAACTGATGTACAGCTGTAAGCCAAGCATGGTGGCACACACCTATAATCCCTGTGCTTGGGAGGCTGAGATAGGAGGATCTCAGGGTCAAGGACAGCCTCAGCAAGTAGGGAGACTCTCTTCAACCTAGAGAAACACTGTTTCCAAATAAAAATAAAAATAAAATAGGGCTGGGGGTGAGGTTCAGTCCCCATTGCCACAAAAAGAAAAAAAATTACAACTGTAATGAAACCTCGTGCTACAAGTAATAATGCTAGGAGATTCTCTCTGACCCCTAAACCTCAGGGCTTCAAAATGAGAGCACCGGGGCCCCCCATAAGGCTTCCATGGATCACTCCAGGAGCACCCAGAAGCCACAGGAACTAAGCTGGAGCACTCGTTCACATGCACAGAAGGCCTGAACAAGGTTATTTTTAGCTTATCTCTCCTGTTGTCAAGGAAACTCACAAAGGCTGCTAGGTCCCCAGGCAGGGAAGAGCAGCCCCAGTTGCAGCTTCATGGGAAGAGTCTCTGCCCCTTTCAGGTCTCTTATGAACCACGAGCCCAGCACCACATCTTGCGACCTGACTCCTCTCCCTATTGTAGGGAGGGTAAAAGGGGGTATCCTAAGACAAAGAAGAAAAAGGAGAGAACTCTCACAAGAACACCAACCATTGTTATTACCAAGACTTCAGAGTGACTGGTATGAACAACTAAGAAATGAAGTAAAAGCGCTGAAGGAACTAGCCTAAAGATTCGCTTCCTGGGTCTCACCTGCCTGCAAGCCGGGAAGCTCAAGTTCCCTAGGCCTCACCCCAGGCCTGCTGAATAAGCATCTTCAGCAGCCATCTTGGAGGCACGCTCTGAGCAGGAGACCAATACCTACACAGACCACCGCTCTCCCACAAGTACCCTGAGAGGGGGAAGGCAAAGCCAGAGAGGCAGGCAGTCACTGGCGGGCCCTCCAGCTCCTGGCACCAAGGGAAGAGAAACCTAAAAGACCCCGGGGCCAAGCCGGGCGTGGTGGTGCACACTTGTAATCCCAGTACTTGGGAAGCTGAGACCGGAGGATCCAGGTTCGCAGTCAGCCTCAGCTACCTAGAGAGGCATTCCGCAACTTAGTGAGACCCTGTTTCAAAATAAAGAATAAAAAATAGGGCTGGGGGTGTAGCTCGGAGGTAGAATGCCCCTGAGTTCAATCCCCAGTACTGCAAAAAAAAAAAAAAGGAACCCGGGGGCCTATGGCTTTCCGGCCCCTCCCGCCCTGTGGACAAAGGCCCCTCGAGGGGAAGCAGCTGCTCCTGCCGGGACAAAGAAACTGAGCACCGGCAGCAGCTTCTCCAGGGGCCTAGAAGGAGGCAGAGACCTGGAGCCCACGCTGCTGCCCAGAAGAAAAGCCGCACATTCTGGACCACAAAGCAGGGGCGCTGAGCACAGCCACGGGAGGGCGAAGCAGGCAGAGGCCAGGGAGACGCTACGGGAGGCCGGCCCGGGCGGGCTCTGACGCTCATCACGCACAACACAGGCCTCGATCTCTGGTCTTCCCAGTGGGTAAAGGACTCTCTACCTCAGATGTCATTGAGGGGATCAAATGTAACACGGCTAAAGTCTATGAAAGCTGGAAAAGACCGATGCCAGCAGGTCCTGACGCACCAACTTCTCCTCAGGATCCTGCCACAGCACGAGGACGCGAGGATGAGCGCCTCAAACGACCACCCCAGGAACCTGGGCCCCGGTTTAAGGAGGGTGGGGCAGGGTTGAGAAGGGTGGTGGGGCCTGGGGGGCTCAAGTTCTAGTAATTTGAGTGCAGCATTGCCTGCCTGGATTCCTCTTTTCACACAGGCAGTTCCAACCTGACAAAGATGCTGCAAAGCCAGTGTACCTTCAGTGTGTGTCTGCAACACACAGCTACCTGTTAAAGGAACAGTACGTGCTAGTGCTCTCCAAGTGGGATGCACACAACACAATCTGCTGAGGGTGGAGGAAACGTGAAAACTACTTGCTAC
Organism: Graphiurus murinus; assembly: GCA_004027655.1. Taxonomy (NCBI): domain Eukaryota; kingdom Metazoa; phylum Chordata; class Mammalia; order Rodentia; family Gliridae; genus Graphiurus; species Graphiurus murinus. The sequence goes on from PVLC010034264.1 coordinate 2,803, forward strand.
TTATCCGTACTTTCCTTCCCTTGTATGCTTTGTAATGGACAATCAGTACGCATACATGCCCTAAGAAGTACCTTAAACTGGGGCACATGGTAAAAGCATCATGTATCTGTTGGCCAGGTGGTCTGTCAGGGACCGTGGGGTTCTTACCCATCACTGCACCGGGCAGAGACTGGAACATAGCAAGTTCCCGAAGATTTGCTAAACTAATGAGCTAATTAGTTGAATTCGCTCTACCATGGACCCGTGTCCAGCTTGCACTGAGTATGACAGCACCCACTCCAACTTCCAGCTTACATGCCTGGCCCTGGCCCTGCCCCAGCTCTGCTGCAGCCCTAGCGGCAGGACCAGACCCATGCCCACTCCTGCCTCCCGCCCGAGGGGCATGGGTGGGAGGGCCCAGCTCCAGTCCCGGCAAGGCACGGCAGGCAGACAGAGCTGCCCTGTTGCTTCAGACTATCTTAGCCCAACCCCAGGCGCCCGCTCCTCCCTCCTCCCCCTGCCACTCCAAGGGCCCAGAGGCTGAGCAGGACAGCTCCTCTCAGATTCCATCTCAACCACCGCCCATCCTCCCCCAGTTCCTGAGCCATTTCCCAAGAGGGCAGCAATGCTGGTATAAACAGGAAACAACAACACTGCCCTAAAAGGGAGGGGAAGCTCCTCCAGGCCTCCTTCCTTTCCGTTCACGTTGTTCTGATGCATCCTGGGGGCAGTACCGCCAGCTTTAGGAACCCTAGCTCTAGGCAAAGGCAGAAGTACTTGGGAGAGTCCTGGGTACACAAGCCCAGTAAGAGCCATCAGCATTTTTGGAGAAATTGATACTCAAAATGCTTCCCTGACCAGCCTTCCAGGACCCCCTATCCCTCCTCCTACACCCAGCAGGCCTTGGGGCTCAAAAGTACACAGAAGCCTGCCTTCGACAGAAGGGGGGGGGGGGCAGGTGGGATCCGAAGCTCCTGTGTGAAGGTTGGTTCTTCCGAGGAGGGACCGAGCTCAGTCTGCAGCAGCCTACGAAGAACTTATTTTTCACTCCTACTCTCAGGCCAAAACCCCATGTGGCTCCTACCCTACCTTCTCCCACTCCCTCTGAACTCTCAGGATTTCCTGAAGGCCTGCCTGGGGCTCACAAAAGCTTCCTGGACGGCAGCCTCAGTTCGCATCAGGGGCCCACCCTCCTGCCTCAATATTTCTCAAGACTGCAGCGACACCACAAAATGGCACTAGGCAGAGGCTGACCTTAACAAATGTGGCTAGAGCCAGGCATGGTGGCGCACGCTTATAGTCCCAGTACTTGGGAGGCTGAGACAGGGGGATTGCAGGTTAGAAGACAGTCTCAGCAAGTAGTGACTCATCAACCTAGTGAAACCCTGTTTCAAAATAAAATAGGGCTGAGGGTATAACTTGGAGGTAGAATGTCCCTGAGTTGAATCCCCAGTACCACACACATACAAAAAAAGTATAGCTGGAGATTATGATGCAGCTCGGTGGGAAAGCACTTGTGTAGCATGCACAAGGCCCTGGGTTCAATTCCCCAGCACCCCCCCCCAAAGTATGGTTGTGGCCAGAGCTGGACAGATGCCCTTCCTACTGAGCCAGCCTGGCTCCAGGAAGATGAGACTCACCCTGCCCCTATCTCCATTTCTCTACAAGATGCTGACTCCACTTTGTATCTCACTTTAAAAACTCCATTAAGTCAGGTGTGGTGGTGCTCGCTTGTAATCCCAGCATTTGGGAGGCTGAGATCCGAGGATCCGGGTTCGCGGCCAGCCTCAGCTACCTAGTGAGGCACTCCACAACTTAGTGAGACCCTGTTTCAAAATAAATAATAAAAAATAGGGCTGGGGGTATAGCTCAGAGGTAGAGTGCCCCTGGATTCAATCCCTAGTACCTCAAAAAAAAAGAAAAGTGTGTGTGTGTGTGTGTGTGTGTGTGTGTGAAAACCCAAAGAAATACCAGAGACATCTTTGAGAAGAATGTAGTTTAACATGTATAAAAGTAGTCTGTACTGGGATTATAGGTAGATACCACCACGCCTGGCTTCCCCGACCCTTTTTTATTTTGAGGTAGGGTCCCCCTAATTTGCCCAGGTGGGCCTGGAACTTGCATCCTCCTGCCTGTGCTTCCTGAGTAACTGAGATAACAGGTGTGGGCCACCATGCTCAGCATGGGATCAGCGCTCTTATACAAGGAGACTTCTCCTCTACCCTGTGAAAACACAAGTAGAAGAAGTCATCTGTGAACCAGGTCCTCACCAGATATCAGTCTGCAGGCACCTCATCTTTGACTTCCAGTCTCCGGAATTGTGAAAATAAATGTCTGTTATTTTAAACCCCAATCGGCAGTCATCGTTACAGCAGCCCCAGGACCAACACACCATCCCCACCAACTTTCTCTCTCTTCCGATAAAGTTCCCACAAAATGTCCTGTGGACCTCCCCACACAGTTTGTTATGCTTCATAATTACATTACAAGGCACTTTTCATAATGATCATCAAAAGTAGAGACTGCCCTATTCATCTCTGTTTACTTTGAGAGCTCGATAGGTTTATTTTGTTTTTGTGGTGCTGGGGATTAAAACTAGGGGCATTCTACCTCCAATCTACACCCCAGTATTTCTTATTTTTTATTTTGAAACAGGATCTCACTAAGTTGTTGGGGGTCTTACTAACTTGCTGAGGCTGGTCTTGAACCTGAAGTCCTCCTGTCTAAGCCTCCCAAGCACTGCGATTACAGGCGTGCACAACCATGCCTGGCTCAGTAAGTATACTTGTGGCAGGGAAGGGTACTAGAGGTGGAACCCAGGGACCCAAGAGCCTTCTACCTCTGAGCTACACCCTCAGCCCTTATTTTTAATTTTGAAACAGGGTCTTGCTAAATTATTGAGAACCTCACTTAGTTGCTGAGGTTGGCTTTGAACTTGTGATCCTCCTGTCTCAGCCTCTCAAATACTGGGATTACAGGTGTGCACCACTGTGTCTGGCTAATAAGTGCTTTTTTTTTGGCAGTACTGGGGATTGAATCCAGGGGCATTCCACCTCGGAGCTACACCCCCAGCCCTATTTTTTTTTAATTCTTTTATTTGAAACAAGGTCTCACCAAGTTGTGGAGGGCCTCACTAAGTAGCTGAGGCTGACCTCGAACCCACATCCTCCAGTCTCAGCCACCCAAGTACTGGGATTACAAGCATGTACCACCACACCCGGCTAATAAGTGCTTTTTTTTTTTTTTTTTTTTTAATGAATCAAATTCATTAACCATTCTCTGCAAGGCCTAGAATACTGGCTTGCCAGGATTTGTGTGAGAAAGACAACCCCAATGTTACAGTTACATAATGCAACTAATGACTAAAAGCATTGCATTTCAGCAACTAAAGGATTTGGTCAGCCTCAAGAGAATAACCATAAAACTCAGGGTTGTGATAAGCTGTATTTCCCAATAGCCGTTAATGTATTACCTGAGGTAATAAGTCTTTCAGAGTCCTAAATGGTTTGATCCTCCTCTACATTTCCCTTCAATAACTGGACAGGCTCTAGGTGGAGTCAGAAGCATCTGTCCACATCTGAGCCAAATGGATTACAGACTGGAAGGCCCCTTCAGATGCTAACACTTGAAAATGCTATACTCTCAGATTAAAGAAGACCTGCTTTATTCGCCCCCGCCCAGTACTGGAGATTGAATGCAGGCGCATTCTACCTCTGAGCTATTTCCTCAGCCCTTTTTATTCTGAAACAGTCTCACTACATTATTGAGGGTTTCCCTAAATTGCTGAGGTTGACCTTGAACCTGCAATCCTTCTGTCTTGGCCTCCCAAGTACTGGGATTACGGGCCTGTGCCACCATGCCTGGCTACTTATTCTTTCTAACATCACAAGCACCTGACATAATTGCACATTTGTCTCTCTCCTCCAACAGAAGACACGCTCCATGGTGGAAGAGACTTTGTTCACTGCTATATCTCCATAGCTGACAGTTCTGCTTGGCACATACCTGTCTTAAGAAAGTTTCCAAGCTACCTCTCTCCCAGAAAGCTCCACCAAGAGTGGAGAGCCCAGAGGCCAAGGTTCTTTAATCCTCTGAGACAGGAGAATTGCAGGTTCAAGGCTAGACTCAGCAACTTGGTGAGACTTTCAGCATCTTAACAAAACCCTGTTTTAAAATAAAAAATTTAGCTGGGCGTGATGGTGCACACTTGTAATCCCAGCATTCGGGAGGCTGAGACCAGAGGATCCCGGTTCGCGGCCAGCCTCAGCTACCTAGTGAGGCCCTCTGCAACTTAGTGAGACTCGGTTTCAAAATAAAGAATAAAGAGCCGGGCGTGGTGGCGCAGGCTTGTAATCCCAGCATTTGGGAGGCTGAGACCGGAGGATCGGAGTTCGAGGCCAGCCTCAGCTGCTTAGTGAGGCACTCTAAAACTTAGTGAGACCCAGTTTCAAAATAAAGAATAAAAAAATAGGGCTGGGGATGTAGCTCGAAGGTAGAACGCCTCTGAGTTCAATCCCCAGTACCACCAAAAAAAAAATAAAAAAAAAGAATAAAAAAATAGGGCTGGGGGTATAGCTCAGAGGTAGAATGCCCCGGGTTCAATCCCCAATACCCCAAAAAATAAATAAATAAGTAAAAATAAAAAATTTAAAGGGGGAAGGGGCGTGTAGCTAAGAGGTAGAATGCCCCTGTATTCAATCCTTAGTACCACAAAACAAACCAAAAAAAAAACCCCTAAGCCTCAGGTAAGAATTAACTGAGTAAGCAAACATTTCAGTCTGAGAGAATCCCAGACACAGTATTGGGGCAGAAATTTCTGGGTGTAAGACTGTGGTACCGGCCTCAGCTGCTCTCAGAGTGTCTATTCCCGGGGTATGCTGGGAGCAGCACCCTCACAACCAGGGGAGCTTGGGGATAACAGGAGAGCTCTACACTGAGGCATCCAGGTAGGCATTCTGCGGCCTAAGACATAAAGTGGGCGAAAATCACTCCACAGGCAAGGCCCACAGGCAGGGCAGGCACTGTGGTCAGTACACAGTAAGGACAGGGAGCTGGGGTCTTCCATCTTTTGTCAGGTCTGCATGCCCCTGCAGGGGGAGGCCAGAGAACAAATGGCATGAAAGCTTCCAAACCATGCACCTCCAAAGCAATGAGCAAATATATCTGACTCATATTTACAAAAACACAAACCCAAAATATTCTCAGTACTTAAGAATGGGAATATCAGGAATTCACTAAAGCTACATTAATAATGAATACAGATCCTGTAAACACATTAAGAGGGAGTGATAAACTAGACATAAAACAAGAACAGCTACAACTGACTTTCCAAAGCAAGACATCCCTCATCTCAAAGAGAAGAAAAATGCATAGAGAGCCGGGCGTGGTGGCGCACGCTTGTAATCCCAGTACTTGGGAGCCTGAGACCGGAGGATCCGAGTTCTTGGCCTTCTTGGCTAGCCTCAGCTACTTACTGAGGCTCCCCAGAACTTAGTGAGACCCTGCTTCAAAATAAAAGAATAAAAAATAGGACTGGGGGTTTGGCTCGGAGGTAAAATGCCCCTAGGTTCCATCCCAAGTACCGCAAAAAAAAAAAGAAAGACAGAAAATGCATAGGGCAAGGGGAGACAGTACAAGGTGTGTGACCATGAGAGAAACCAAGTCACCTCAGGACATCAGCTTTTTCATCTAAAAAACAATTCTCAAAGTTTACTGGAAAGAGGAAAAAAGGCCATGTTTTTCAAACTGGATTGAGATCTACTGGACCTTGAAATCAATTCAGTGAGGAGCCAGGCATGGTGGTGCACGCTTGTAATCCCAGCATTTGGGAGGCTGAGACTGGAGGATCCGGGTTCGAGGCCTTCTCGGCCAGCCTCAGCTACTTACTGAGGCTCCCCGGAACTTAGTGAGACCCTGTTTCAAAATAAAGAGTAAAAAATAGGGCTGGGGGTATAGCTCGGAGGTAGAGTGCCTCTGAGTTCAATCCCCAGTACCGGAAAAAAAAGAAGACATCATGAGAGAACCTACGGAGGACTAAAATGTTCCGTTGCTGCAGGTGGTGGTTGCAGGGATGTACTTGCTTTATGAAAAGTCATTGTAAAATTCTGATATGTACACATTTTTGCATGCATGCTACTTCTTGTTTACCAAAAAGTAGAATAAAATAGAATCAAACACAACAGAAAATTTGTGAATGTTCAGATAGTAAAAGTACATACCACTTCATGAAACTTTGTTTTGGAGGGTAGGTACTAGGGATTGAACCCAGGGGAGGTCTACCTCCAAGCTACATCCCAGTCCTTTTTATTTTTTATTTTGAAAGAGCATCTAAGCCGGGCGTGGTGGTGCACGCTTGTAATCCCAGCATTTGGGAGGCTGAGACTGGAGGATCCAGGTTTGCGGCCAGCCTCAGCTACCTAGTGAGGCCCTCTGCAACTTAGTGAGACCCGGGTTCAAAATAAAGAATAAAAAATAGGGCTGGGGGTATAGCTCGGGTATAGCCCCTGAGGTCAATCCCCAGTACCGAAAAGAAAAAAAAGAAAGAGCATCTAGCTAAATTACCAAGGCTGTCCTCGAACCTGCAATCCTCCTGTCTCAGCCTCCCAAGTACTGGGATTACATGTATGTGCCACCACACTCGGCTTCATGAAATTTTGCTTCCAAATGACACATATATGCAAGCTGGTATTGGGACACTCTAAAGTGTATTTATTTCTGTGAACCTAGGTCTAAAAAAACTTGAAAGGCCTAGAGACAATGCAGAAAAATATGATTTAAACTAAATTACCAGACAAACACTAGCTATTACTGGGGAGGCAAAAAGAGGGAGACAGGAAACACCCCTTTCACAATGGCAACCTAAAACTTGATGCCGTAACTCCTGTGTGGTAGACACATTCTAAATGACAGACTTTTCCTCTAACTCCATTTACATTCTGAGACTTACCTACACCAGGCATTCTCATTTAAAGGCCTTCTTCTTTCTCTCCATAATACTCAGGAAAAAAAAATAAAATAAAATCAACCAATAAAAGCAAAGTTTCTGCTTGAAGACTAACTCTTAATCCACTTCGAAGATTTTCCAAACTAATGATGAAACTAAAAAACACCAAGACAGGAGCTAGGGTTGCTCTTCATTGGAAGAACACTTGCCAGCCGGGCGTGGTGGCGCACGCTTGTAATCCCAGCATTCAGGAGGCTGAGACCGGAGGATCCGGGTTCGCAGCCAGCCTCAGCTACCCAGTGAGGCACTCCACAACTTAGTGAGACTCGGTTTCAAAATAAAGAATAAAAAATAGGGCTGGGGGTATAGCTCGGAGGTAGAATGCCCCTGAGTTCAATCCCCAGTACCGCAAAAAAAAAAAAGAACACTTGCCTAAGATGCATGAAGTCCTGGGTTTCAATCCCCAGACCACAAGCATGCGTGCACATACACACACACACACGAAGAACATCAAGACAAATAACAAAGCCGAGTGTGGTGGCGCACGCTTGTAATCCCAGCATTTGCGAAGCAAAGACGGGAGGACTTAGGTTCAAGGCCAGCTCCAGCTACCTAGTGAGGCCCTCTACAACTTAGTAAGACCCTGTTTCAAAATAAAGAATTAAAAAATAGGGCTGGGGGTATAGGTCAGAGGTAGAACGACCCTGAGTTCAATTCCCAATACCACAAAAAATGTGTGTGTGTGTGTGTGTGTGTGTGTGTGTGTGTGTAAAATCTTTTTTTTTTAAAGGGTGAGGTTGTGACTTGGAGGTAGAATGCCCCTAGGTTCAATCCCCAATACCAAAAAAAAATTAATGTTATCATTGATATATTAAAAAGGCTCTGAATCTTAAATATTGGTTTTAATTTTGAATTTGGTAAATGTAATTATTTTAGTACATTTAAATTGTAGTTAAAATTTATCTACTAACCTACATAGGATTTTATCTAGTAACCTATGGAGTATTTAAATTTTAATGGATTTAGATTTTTACTGTAGTATGTCCAAATTTTGTACATGAGTTAATTTTACTGTCCTTTTTCCTAAATCCTAAATAATTAAAAAATAAGGACTGATTCTAAACGCACATCACATGTTAACACAGCACTAATGCATATTAACGTAGTACTTCAATACTAAAAATAAACACAGACATCCCAATATTCTCTTTTGCTGCCCAACCCTAGTCAGTAGGCATAACAAATCCTCCTGAAACCAGAGGCCTGGCTCTCACTGCCCAGGCGGTTACTAATCTTCACAGCTGACTTAGCACCAACTCAACCTCCTGACAAACCGTATGTGCCAGTGAACAAGCCAAGTCTAACCAGTGAACAGAAGTTCATGACCAAGTCCGCAAGACAGCTGAGCCTGTGGAGCCTTACTTGGTTCCCCAAGACTGTTTTGCCACCCTGCCAGAAACACCCACAATGAATCAACATGCCTTTACTGCATCAGGAGGAAGCTACAGATGCAAGACAAAGGGCCCGACTCCAGCGACCATCTGCTGAAAAGTCAGCAGGAGATGGCACCTAAGGAGGCTTTGGCTGGCGCACTCCCATGGAAAAGGCATGGGCTAGACAGGAGTGGTGGTGCATGCTTGTAATCCCAGCACCTCGGAGGCTGAGACAGGAGGACCATCGCAGGTTAGTGGCTAGACTCAGGTACTTAGTGACGCTCTGTTTCAAAATAAAAAATAAAGTAGGTCTGGGGGTGTAGCTCAGAGGTACAATGCCCCGGCCAGGCATGGTGGTGCACACCTCTAATCCCAGTACTTGGAAGGCTGAAACAGGAGGAGCACAGGTCCAAAGATAGTCTCAGCAAATAGTGATACTCTCATCAACCTAGTGAGACCCTGTTTCCAGATAAAAATAAAGAGCAGGCCATGGTGGTGCATGCTTGTAATACCAGTACTTGGGAGGCTGAGACAGGAGGAGCACAGATTCCAAGCCATCCTCAGTGAAAGGTTCTCTGTAACTTAGTGAGACCCTGTTACCAAATAAAAAATAAAACAGGACTGGGAGTGTATCTCTCAAAAAAGAAATAATCAATTTACTAAATACAATTTACAAATACAAATTTAAATACTTAACTTCCCTAATAACCAACAACATTAAAAACAAAACGGCAAGCCGGGCGTGGTGGCACACACTTGTAATCCCAGCATTTGGGAGGCTGAGACCGGAGGATCTGGATTCAAAGCCAGCCTCAGCTTCCTAGTGAGGCACTCCGCAACTTAGTGAGACCCTGTTTCAAAATAAAGAATAAAAAATAGGGCTGGGGGTATAGCTCAGAGGTAGAATGCCTCTGGGTTCAATTCCCAGTACCACAAAAAAAAAAAAAAGAAAAGAAATCAATTCAGTGGGTCACAACAGGCAAAAAGTAAAATAAAATGCCTTGCCACAAGTCAGGCCAGTGGCTACCTGGCAAGAGGATGGTGATTAGAAGACATCATGAAGCTGGGCGTGGTGGCACACGCTTGTAATCCCAGCATTCGGGAGGCTGAGACCGGAGGATCCGGGTTCGCGGCCAGCCTCAGCTACCTAGTGAGGCACTCCACAACTTAGTGAGACTTGGTTTCAAAAATAAACAATAAAAAAATAGGGCTGGGGGTGTAGCTCGAAGGTAGAATGCCCCTGAGTTCAATCCCCAGTACCGCAAAAAAAAAAAAAAAAAAATAGGGCTGGGGGTATAGCTCGGAGGTAGAATGCCCCTGAGTTCAATCCCCAGTACCAAAAGAAAAAAAAAAAAAACAGCCATGATAAAGCGTTTTTCTCACATCAAATTGAAGGAATAGATGAAAAGAATAATATTCACTGTGGTCCAGGGCTGAAAAAAACCAATAAACTCATAAGTACTCAATTAAAATGTAAATGAGCACCGCCTTTCTGCAAAGTAACCTAGGAGCACATACTAAAGTCCTTTATTTAAGTAGCTCACATCTCTGATCTAGTCTTTTCATGTTAAGAAAAATACCCAAGCGAATATTTGGAGAAATATCTAATTTATATGAGAATATTCATCATAGCAATACTTATAAGAAGAAAGAACTGGAAACAATCTGTGAGTACAATAGAAGATTCTGCCATAATCTATTAAACAAATATAAGAATACCACCAAACAGCCTGTGTGTGTGTGTGTGTGTGTGTGTGTGTGTGTGTGTTACTGGGGATTGAACCAGAGGCATTCTACCTCTGAGCTACACCTCCAGCCCGGTTTATTTCTTACTTGGAAACAGGGTCTCGCTAGATTGATGAATCTCATTACTTGCTGAGGCTGTCCTCGAACCTGCGATCTTCCTGTCTCAGCCTCCCAAGTACTGGGATCACTAGTGTGTGCCACCACGCCCAGGTTAAACAGCCATTTTATTTATTTATTTATTTTTATTTTTATTTTTATTTTTTGGTACTGGGGATGGAACTCAGAGGCATTCTACCTCTAAGCTATACCCCTGGCCCTATTTTTTTATTCTTTATTTTGAAACAGGGTCTCACTAAGTTGCGGAGTGCCTCACTAGGTAGCTGAGGCTGGCAGCGAATCCAGATCCTCCGTTCTCCACCTCCCGAATGCCACGCCCGGCTTCAAACAGCCACGGAAAAAAGATGAGCAGGACATGCATGAAAACATTAATAGTAGTTATATTCTGGATAGTGAAAATTAAAGGCCACTTGAATTTTTCTATACTTTCCTTTCACCTCCACATTTTCCACAAAATATTGCTTTCATTGTGTGAGTGTGTATGTGCGCTCAAGAGAGCCAGATAGAGATGTAAATGTAGACATAGATACACTGGGGCATGGAGCCCAGGGACATTCTACCTCTGAGCTATAACCCCAGTCCTATTTTATTTTGAAATGAGGTTTCACTAAGTTTCTGAGGACCTCACTAACTTGCTGAGGCTGGCCTTGAACCCGTGATCTTCCTGTCTCAGCCTCCCAAGTACTGGGACTACAGGTGTGTGCCACCACGCCCGGCTTGCTTCCTAATTTTAAGAAGTACCAACGGCCGTATGCCCCTCAGTGCTGGCCCCTTCACAGGCTTACCCCTGGACTTCCCGGCTCTCCAAGGCCCTCCCATCACACTTCAGGACTCCTGGCTCATTCTCTATCCACGCTTCTCCGCACAATTCCTGTCTTCCTGCTCCAATGTCACTCCCCCACCCATACCTCAGAATGAAATACTGAGGCAGTAAAAGGTTCTTCAAGACAACTAGGAAAGCCGATGCCCACGGTCAGCTTCCACATGACCACGCTGCACTACCTCGTGCAAGCTGAGTGATACAGCGAGTGGTACAAGTGGTACAGCGAGGTGATGAAGGATGGAAGCCCTGCAAACCATCCCAGTCTCCCAGCCCCTCCTGATCTCCTGCTCTTTGTTTCTTCAGTTCTCAAGTGCTGGCTCATTCTGGAGCTTTAGATATTTTGAGACCAAAGAGAAATCGAGGAGTCATGTGCTAGAACACCAAACCCAATAATCAAGATCATTCTTACCTGAAATCTAGGAAACCAGATGTCTCTAAGCCCTGCTCCCGCCGGGCGTGGTGGCGCACGCTTGTAATCCCAGCATTCGGGAGGCTGAGACCGGAGGATCCGGGTTCGAGGCCAGCCTCAGCTACCTAGTGAGGCACTCCGCAACTTAGTGAGACCCGGTTTCAAAATAAAGAATAAAAAAAAAAAAATAGGGCTGGGGGTATAGCTCGGAGGTAGAATGCCCCTGAGTTCAACCCCCAGTACCGCAAAAAAAAAAAAAAAAAAAAAAAAAAAAAAGCCCTGCTCCCTAGACCAAACAGGACCCCCTATGATAATCAGACATCACTTGTAAAGAAGAAAAGTCCCTAGGAAAGGCTGTCTCTGGAATATATGGTTCTTGGTCAGAGATTCTCAAAAGAGCCATTCTCCAGTGGCAAATTTTCAACAGACCACTAGGTGCAAATTGAAAATTCTCTGTACAGAGCTGGGCGTGGTGGCGCACGCTTGTAATCCCAGCATTTGGGAGGCTGAGACAGGAGGATCTGGGTTCACGGCCAGCCTCAGCTACCTAGTGAGGCCCTCTGCAACTTAGGGAGACCCTGTTTCAAAATAAAAAATAGGGCTGGGGGTATAGCTCGGCAGTAGAATACCCCAGAGTTCAATCCCCAGTACCGCAAAAAAAAAAAAAGAAAGAAAGAAAATTCTCTGTACAGAGAATTCCAAGGGCCAGAGAAATGGCAACTGTTCAAGAGAAAGTGGGGTACTTGGCTGACATCCCTGTGTGGTAACACAGCTTGTGGGGATTTTGCTATTCCAAAACAAGAAGGGCCAGACATCAGTTAAAACACAGCACAGACCAGACTGTATTCACAGCAGCCAAAAGATCAGCAATGAAGGGGGCCCTGACCTACCTTCACACTCAAAGCCGAGTAGGAGCCACAAACCTGTGATCCTCCTGTCTCAGCCTCCCAAGTACTGGATTACAAACCTGAGCCACCACACCCAGATCTTTTTTTTTTTTTTTTTTTATACTGGGGATTGAACCCAGAGGCATTCTACCTTCGAGCTACACCCCCAACTCGACTTTATTTCTTATTTTGGAAACAGAGTCTCGCTAAGTTAATGAGAGTCTCACTACTTGCTGAGGCTGTCCACCAACCTGTGATCCTCCTGTCTCAGCCTTCCAACTACTGGGATTATAAGCGTGTACCACCAAGCCTGGCTCACCCGGATCTTAAATTTGATTTTTTGACAAGATTCCTCCATGAGGTGGTACCTAGTATCTGGTTGCCTCTATGATAATAGCAGCATTAGTCTCATTCTGTTAATTCAGTGGGAATTAAAAACTATTAGCTGAGAGCCGGCGTGGTGGCGCACGCTTGTAATCCCAGCATTCGGGAGGCTGAGATTGAAGGATCTGGGTTCGCGGCCAGCCTCAGCTGCCTAGTGAGGCACTCCACAACTTAGTGAGACCTGGTTTCAAAATAAAGAATAAGAAATAGGGCTAGGGATATAGCTCAAAGGTAGAATGCCCCTGAGTTCAATCCCCAGTACTGCAAAAAAAAAAAAAAAACTATTAGCTGAGCATGGTGGCGCATGCTTGTAATCCCAGTACTCGGGAGGCTGAGACCGGAGGATCCGGGTTCTCAACCAGCCTCAGCTACTTAATGAGGCCCTCTACAACTTGGTGAGACCCTGTTTCAAAACAAAGAATAAAAAAATAGGTCTAGGAGTGTAGCTCCTGAGAATGCCCCCGAGTTCAATCCTCAGTACTGAAAAAAAAAAAAAAAGTATTAATATTTCAGGACAGGGGATCGAACCCAGGACCTTGTGCACACTAGGCAAGTTCTCTACCACTGAATTACACTCCAGACACCTAAATATTCTGACTCCTCTCCTATTATTCTATGAAGAGAAATGTTCCCTGATCAGCAATTTGGTTACTCTAAGGTACAGTTCCTATAGGAAAGCCATGACATGCCCCCAAACAACCCGGGAGGTAGATGCTGTTCTCATCTCCCCTGCTCAGATAGGGCTGGGGGTGTAGCTCAGAGGTAGAATGCTCCTGAGTTCAATCCCCAGTACCACAAAAAAAAAAAAAAAAAAAAAAAAAACCTCTCCTAAAATCAAGTAACATGTGAATACTCAGTATTACTTTGTAGGAAAGAGAGATCACAATTGATAGTTAAGGAGACCTTAAATTCATTGAGGACGAATATACATTAAGTCAAAAACCTAAACAATGTATATCCTTTTTGTGTATGGTACTGGGGATTAAACTCAGAGAGGTCTACCTCCAAGCTATACATCCAGTCTTTTTTTTTTTGGGGGGGGGGTAACTGGGGATTGAACTCAGGGGCATTCTACCTCTGAGCTATACCCCCAGCCCTATTTTTTATTCTTTATTTTGAAACAGGGCCTCACTAAGTTGCAGAGGGCCTCACTAAGAGCTGAGGCTGGCCGCGATCCCGGATCCTCCAGTCTCAGCCTCCCTAGTACTGGGATTACAAGCATGTGCCACCACATTTGCTTTATTTTTTGTTTTGAAATGGAGTCTTGCGCCGGGCATGGTAGCGCACGCTTGTAATCCCAGCATTCGGGAGGCTGAGACCAGAGGATCCGGGTTCGCGGCCAGCCTCAGCTACCTAGTGAGGCACTCCGCAACTTAGTGAGACTTGGTTTCAAAATAAAGAATAAAAAATAGGGCTGGGGGTGTAACTCGGAGGTAGAATGCCCCTGAGTTCAATCCCCGGTACCGCAAAAAAAAAAAAAAAA
>PVLC010034265.1:0-17004 GCA_004027655.1 Graphiurus murinus
GTGTCTGTCCCTGCTCCCCAGCCATCAGCTCTCTGACAAATTCCACATCTAAGATCCTGCTAGATTTAACCCAGCTGGAGCTCCTGGGTGGGGGAGGCTGATGGGAGGATTTGGCTTTTTCTCCTCTTATGCTAATGAAGTGAATATGGCAAGGAGTCACAATATTTTCTTTCTAGGCAAAGAAATGTTGTAGTAGGAGAAACAGCATGCAGGGGAAGCAAATGTGATCTCGCTGGATTCTCTCGAGGGAAGAACGGGACAAATTGTCAGCTTCTGTTGAGAAGATAATGCTCTCGCTATGATAAATGCCAAGTTTCTGTGGAAAGCCACCATCTTTATGGTGGCGTCCCCAAGTACTCTTTGTGGGCCTGGCAATAGAGGCCTGCCTTCAGCTCAGGAAAGCAGATATTTGTGGGGGGTTGGTTTGTTTGCAACCAGAAATCAGTTTAAAGCAAATGCGACTATGCATTGAAAATGTCCATTTATGCAGCTTTATAAAGCTAACTGCTGTGCTCCAGAGCTGCCTGCTCTTAAAACACACCTATTGGGAGATTCTACCCTTGATAAATATTTCTTGCATATGACTTGGATTAAGGAGGCACAGGAGACCGGCGTTTAAAATAATTTCCCTTCCCATAGGAAGTCACTGCTATAATTCCTTTACAAGTGATTTCAAAAGGCCTGTTCTGATAGAAGTTGCTGTTTTCTCATGGGCCATATTTTTCCCAGTACTGTCTGTCTGTAGCATCCCTTCTTGATGAGGGAATGATTGGGTTTATTTTATTGGACAAAGCTATTTTTAGTTGCTTTTCGGGGGCTAATTTATGCCAATTCCCCTTAGCTGCTTCCATGTGTCTGGGTGGCCTCCTAGGTATTTGCTTATTTGCAGAGTGCCTGGGGAGATTCAGGAACAGGGCGGTCTCCGTCAGCTGATATTGAAAGGCCCTGGGATGGTAATGTTTGTCCACCCACCTGTGCCTTCAATAGCCCAGTTCTAGGTATCAGGCACCATGCTGGGCCCACGAGATGAGTAAGGCAGTGTCCCTGCCCACCAGGGATGTATGGTTGAGGAGTGGAAATCCCAGCAAACAGAATTGCAGTGAAATATAAGTGTAGAGAGGGCAGGGGAGGAACTGCAGCTGTTGCTGAAGCTGGGGACTACAGCTGCTGCCCTGAGCCCCTCCCCAAGCCTCCACCCTTTCCATCTGCCATCTCATCGATTCCCTACTGCAGCCTTGGAAGCCATGTCATTTGCCTTGATCTGGTAAAGGTGCTTCACAGACATTCTGGATTTCATAGAGGACCAATGTTGGCATGGATGGTGCAAGGAAGCCCACAGCCTGACTTGCCCCACACAGCCCTGGACCCAGCAGCCCTGCCTGTGCTATCTTTGGAAAGAACCAGAGACCACCCACTTCAGTGGGTTTGAGATAGTCAGACTGTGTCTTCTGCTGGAGAGCAGGGAGGGAGGCAACTCAAATCGCAAGGCCTGTCTCTACCTTGCCCAAGTTTGTTACCCACCAAAGACACATCCCAGGACTTGCCCCTTCTTGCCACATTTCATTCCCTCTCTTCCATCTTATGCCCCATGTCCTCCAGAAGCTATAAGCCTGGGTTGTGTGTTTGACTCAAGATTGGGGCAATGAACACTGTCCCTTCAGTGCTAGAAAGCCTGAGGAACCCGAGTTAGAATTCAGTCTTGTAGTTGCTTGCCGCATGCGTTTCACATAGATTCTGCTAGTGTAGGGACTCACAAGCCCAAAGAAACAGGCACAGGTGACTCCTCAGATGTGCCTGGGAGAGAATGAAAATTGCTATCAGTGATGGTTGGCATGAAGCATCCTAGATCAAATGTATTTGTTCTAGCTACTTTAAATAAAAAGGCAACAAAAAGAAATACCATTATTTTCCTGTGCATTGAGTCCTCCCAGTGTCCAGGAATTATAGTGATTTATTATTCATATTATTATCCCTAGTCCTATTCTGAGTACCATGTTCATCTGGACCAGGCTTTGACAGATTTGTTTATAAAGGGCCAGATAGCACATACTTCAGACTCTGTGTACCATACAGTCTCTGTCCCAGCCACTCAGTTCTGCTGGTGTAGCACAAAACAGCCACAGACAGTATGTAAATGAACAAGTGTGGCTGTGTTCCAGTTTTAACTTTCATTTACAAAAACGGGCGGCAGGCTGCACTTGGCCTGTGGGCTGTATGTAAGTCACTGCTATAGAGATTCTCAGTCCCCAACTCAGTTCTCAAAGAACGTAATGATTTCGGTCATAAACTTATTTTGGGGACACAAGTATCCTCATTTGGAATAATAGTTTTTTGTTTTTTTTTTTTATGTCAACACACATCAAAAAGGAGTTGTCTAACCTCTCTAATCCATTTGGAAAAATTATTTAAAATAGCTTCCAAATGAAGGACTAGGGAGGCTGGAGCAGAGCAAGCCCTCATCAGTCATGCAAGGAGTGTTATGGTGGACAGGCACGAGGAGCCATCCTGGGGTCTTGCTTCCTCTTGAGTCAGAGGTGGTGCTGCTCAGTGACAGGTGCTCTGGGAGGCTGTGGCAGCCACTAGCTAGAGGCTTGTATCCATGAACATGTATGCAGAGGCAGCGTCCGGCTGCATTCTTGCACATGGGAGGCCCAAGCAGAAACTGTGCAGCTTTGTGCAGTGGAGCCTTGCGTCTGCTGACTCACACCTTGAGCTGAAAATTTGGTTATAATCATTTTCCTAAAAGAAGAAAAAACTGGATCCACATGGATTAACGTGTACTCCTTAGATCTGTAAAAATCTAATGACATTGACGTGTCGATGAAAATGTGGAAATTAGCAGTTGGAAATTTTTATAAAACCTGTATTGAAAATTCAGCTAAACATTCATATGTGGAAAAGAGCTATATGTTTATACCTGCAAAAACTCAATTGAATACAAGCTGCTTATTTCTCCATTGTGGTCACGTGGGCTGAGGTTCTTAGTATGAAATGTAATTTACACAAATTAGTCCAAGGCAGGTAGAGTGTGAAATTAAATTGATGCCTTGATTTCTGTATTCTCTGGTAAGTGTTTCTCTGAAAATTTGTCATTTCTGTTCTAGGAACTTTGAAGTTTTTTTTTTTTTTTTTTTAACAGCAGAGAAGTTCTTACTGGCTAAGGACATGAAACAACTTTAATTACAAGCTAAAGAGGCATGTTTCATTTTGCTTTGTGGCTAAATATTAGAGTAAGCCCCAATTGGGTACCAGGAGAGGTAGACAATGTAGGATTTAACATATCTGTTAAGTTTTTCAACTATTTGGACCAAGACATTTACTTTCTTTGGCTGTGACTAGGTGTGTGGTCCTGGAAGGGCTTTGGGGACTCTTACAAGATGAGAAGATGGAGGCTCCAGAAAGACACTATAACCATGGCTAGGTCCTGGCTGGGCCTGCCCTGCCTCTGAGTCCCAGCTGCTGCCACTTTGAGGACAGTTGTCAGCACTGGTGTGTCGTGTCCTTGTGTCACTGAGAATGAGTCGAGCATGGGTGTCCTGCTTCAGCTCTGATAATCGAAGAGGAAGGAGAATCACTACATGCTCAAAAGTAATCCTGTGGCCAGTGAAGGGGCTGCATTAACACATTTAGCAAAAGGCAAAGATGATTTGACTCGACCTTGTTGGCAGATTGCGACCATCTGGGCCAGAGCCCCTGTGTTCTGTCCCCAGCAACTCTGTGGACTGCCCTCTGCTCAGCACGAGTCGGGCTGCACCTCCTGGGTCCAGAACCTCTGCATTTCATTGGTGCCTTCCTACAAGGCCACCCCTCAGCCAGGTAGACCTGGGTCAGCCCTGCTGACTTGAGAGTGAATCATTTCTGTCCAAAACCCAGCAGCTAATGTGCAGGACGCTCTGCAAAATGACTTATGGGCTCTCATGATTTTTATTTGTCCATGGTGGCATGGGGGGTATTTATCTCTCTTGTCCTCATTCTCTCCCCCTCTCCGAGCCTTTGTCTCCATCTGAGTCAGCATGACATGGTTTGAAAATTGCCTGTTTGGCTTTTAATGATGATTAATGTCCATAGCCATGTTTCAAATTTAGGATCTCTTGAAGATTCTCCGAGACGGTTACCAAGAGCAACCTGCTGAGGGAGTCAATTGTGCAGTGCTCTTTCTGTCTCCAGCCTGAGTTTGATTCCTCCCTAACTTCTCCATCTTTCCTCCAGCACCTTGTGGGCCCTTCTTGGGTCTTCCACGTGAGGAGCTGGTGGGAGTGGACAGGAGAGTTTCTGTGTGGTGAGCTCAGCCCACCATCTTGGTCACAGTGGCGCCTCACTGTGGGGCATGTGGGAGGGTCACTCCTTTGGCCCTCGCCTCCCTCTCCCCAAATCAGAGAGGCCAACAAGAAGTTTAATTTCCTCAACAGCAGGTGCCTGTCATCTATCTGAAGATAGTTGCCAACATCTGGTACAATTGCCTCCGCAAACGCAGTAACAAGGCGGCCTGCAGTTCAATCGCGGAGCGAGCATCGCCGCTTTAATGATAACAAGCTGTTGGCCTCCCCTCTGAGATGAATCCATCTCACAGATGTTTGTCTAGTTTTGGCAATCGTATCGCACTATAGCTTTGGTGATTATGCTCAACTGGAGACTATTACAATAAAAGAAGTTTGAACTTGTTCCATTTTTACATCCCACCCCCTTCTCCCCTGTTCCAAGGTATAATTTATATCAATGGCTGTAATATTGGTTCCATTACTGAGGCCTCTTTACTTTTTATTATGTCGGTGGAGCTGCAGCTTATAGCCTGGCTTCCTCCACAGGTTAATGTGCTTCAGCTTCATCTACGCTTTTAATGTCCTCACTTAATGGCCCCGTGGCAGTCCTCTGCCCTCCACTGAAGCGCATGTTGACACGGAGAGGTCATGCGATTACTTTGACTTAGTATCTCCAGCTGTAGACAGTTAGGGCTTGCATGTTTAGGGAGCGGATGGAGTCTCAGGGGAGACCTAGTGCATGTACAGGACAGTGAGGAGGCCAGAAGGAGAAGTTTCCCCTGAAGTAACCAGTAAGAGACAAGGCCTGGACGTGTAGAACCTTCTAGACTGCTACTGGCCTTCCTTTCTTCCTCTCTCCCATCCATTCTTCCTGTTCCTCCTTCACCTCTTCCTCTTCCTAAGATGGCACCCTGAACTTGTAATGAAACAAAGTAAAATACATCTTGATGAAATGGCCTGCAGAGGACCATTGGGCTGCTACTGCTCTAGTGTCCAATATTTTGAGTTTTAATACTACACAGTTTTTGCTATTATAAAGCTCTATCTATGGAAGTTGAAAGGAACTATTAATCCATTCAAATCATATTTAGCGATAGTAAATTCCAGGCATTTTAAATAACAGCTGTCATTAATTGCATCTCTGCCGTGTAGTACCCACTATGTTGGTGGCTTTTATAAATATAAAAGTACGTCATTCTCACAATGCTCCTGCAAGGCAGGTAGTTCTTGTTTCCATTGTCATAGATGAGGAAAATGAGACTTGGAGCAGAGAGACACATGCTCAATGGCACAGGGCCTCCAAGCGACAGAGGAAGAGCTTGATTCGGGGCTACTCAATCCAAACCTATCCTCCTCCAGCCGTCATTGTCACCGTTAATCCTTGATGTGGCCTGAATTGATGTCATGGAAAAATCTGCCCATTCGAGATGTGGTGCATTATATAAACCAGTACCAGATAAATCACCATCATCACTTAACATTTAAGCCTTTTTTCATTTTAATTTGGACATTACTTTGTCAAAGATTAGGAAACGTAATTTTGGCAAGGTGTTATTTTTGGCAGTGCGCTTACGAACGGGTGAGTCAGCCTGGCCACGGATGGATGTCTCATTGGTGGCAGGCCACCACATGCTCCTTTCCTTGGCCAGAAATAGATATTGGTGTCCATGCTGGTAGCATGTCTGGAGGCCCCGGACCTGGGCGCAGGTATAGGAGCCTTCCATGAAGTACCCAGGGAACCAATTCAGCTTGGCCCCTCAGGACACTATTCTGCAAAGAAGTCTTCACCCATGTGGGCTCAAGTCCCATAGGGAGAGAGAAAACTTTCCTGAAAAGTTAAAAGAGAGTCATCTTTTGTGACGCATGTCAAAATAAAAACCGCATGGTGGCTCATGAAAAATAATTGCTTTTAGAAATGGTTAAGAGCCGGGGGTGGTGACACATGCCTGTAATCTCAGTACTTGGGAGGCTGAGACAGGAGATTCACAGGTTTGAGGACAGCCTAAGCAAGTAGTGAGACTCATCAACCAAGAAGACCCTATTTCCGAACAAAAAAATAAAAACATGGCTAGGATATAGCCTGGAGGTAGAATGCCTCTGGGTTCCACCCCCAGTGCCCCCCCACACTCCCCCCCCCACATACACACACACAAAGAAATGATGAAAATGTGAAACTTGAAATTCAGCATTTTATTAAAGACTTGAGGACATTATCTGTGTCATCAGAATTAGATCAAAGTATGTGCTTTTAACCCGGGGTCATACATGGTCATAGAAAAGCCACACACAGAAATATAAACACCTGCCAATTCCTTTTGTGACCCTGAGCCTCATTTCCCTTCTCTGGGCCCTGGTTATCTATTCATTCTGGATTTATAGACATTGAATGACATTTCAGATCTGTTTCGTTCCTAGAGTTGCATTTTGTTGGCTGGACCTGCAAGTGACTTTCCACAATTAAGTGTCTTGTTTAATGGAACACCCCTCTCCCCTACCACCCTGCCATTGCTAGCCTCCTTCTGGATCTGATCCTGGGTTTCCCTTCCCTTAATCAAATTAAGTCAATGCAGTTTACCATTTGAGGATAGTCAGTCTGTTGATTTGGTTCTTCATCTTCCTTACTTCCCTACCTCATCACAGATCTCCCATGTCAGGCGTCAGCTATAAAGTTCCACACCCTCTTCTTGTGTGACATAGCATTCCTCACCCTCCCCCGCTTGCCCCTCCTCACCAAATTAGTTCTTCCTCTGCGATCCTAGAGCCAAACCACCAAACGGCAGCAAAGACATGTGGTGTGGCTTTTTCCAGTTTTTCTCTTGTGGTAGTTACAATATTATTAAAAATCCATTAAATTTTAATGTACCCTATAAAATATGTGCTCTTGTGAAAGCAAGCACAGATAATTATTTCTGATGAATAAACCAAGAGGACAAGTATGTATGAAGTTCATGCTGCAGCATTCAATTTTTATTATATACATCTCCTGCAGGGGCAATCACTGTGATGTTCCAGCTGGTTGTGCAGAGGGCTAGTTCTTGGAGATCCTTCAGGGGTGGCGTGAACCCTGAACCATTCGGGGTGTTCTCAGAGCTCGTTATTACAGGGAAGAGAAGAATCCTGTGTAGTAGCTGCCTTCTGTTAAGCTCTTTAAACCAAGAGATGAAGGAGAAAATGAACCGGGGGAGAAAAATGTTGTCCCTCCACTACTCCAACGTAGACTTACGGGATGAGGACCAAAATCAAAAAGGCATTTGAAGTGCTTCCACCAAGTGGCTCTGTGCCATTGAGCCAGGCTCCAGGAGTCTGTGCCTGTGATTTTGACTTGTAGGTACCCCATGTCATTCCCTTTCCTTTTTTTTTTTTTTTTTTGCGGGACATTCTACCTCTGAGCTATACCCTCAGCCCTATTTTTTTATTCTTTATTTTGAAACAGGGTCTCACTAAGTTGCGAAGTGCCTCCCTAGGTAGCTGAGGCTGACCACGAACCCAGATCCTCCGGTCTCAGCCTCCCAAATGCTGGAATTACAAGTGTGGGCCACCACGCCCGGCTTCCTCTTCTTTTGAGGATCCTTTGAAACTGTCCTCATTGCTCCAGAGGTTAGAAGATAGAGCTGCCTCCTGCACTCCATGTGGTATGAGGTGTGGGAATTGTGCCTGGTTTGTTTGTTTGCTGGGGATTGAACACAGGGCCTTATGCATGATAAGTACCTGCTATATCATTCAGCTTCACCTCACCCGCTCTTGGGAACTGTTAACGCCTTACTTTGGTGTCACGGCCTGCTGAGCTCTGGACCTCCTGATACACTTCATAGGCTTTTGGAAGGCCGCACCTGCCAGGTGAATGCCAGATGGGTAGAAGTGCCTCCCGCAGGGAAAATAGTCCAGAGTTGATGGTTAGCAGCCTCTGCTTCCGCTCTCAGGCTTCCCCTGGCCTGTGCCTGACACCTCAAGGGCAGGCAGCCGCTTTCCCTTGCTTGGAGGGTGCATTGGCTTTGAAATGCCATCGCAGAGCCTCTTGGGATTCATTGTTGGCTGGGCCTGGGAGCTAACGCCTGATCTGCTTGTCAGTTGTTTGAGGTCCCACTCCTACTCTGCAGTTAGGCCCATCTCCATCTTGGGTGAGTCATTACAGGATCCATCCTGCCCCACAGGAGGTAGGGCCAGATTCAGGACTCACTCGTGATAATTAAAAACTGTGGGCTAAGCTGGGCATGGTGGTCCATGCTTGTAATCCTAGTACTTGGGAGACTGAAATAGGAGGATTGCAGGTTCAAGGCCAGCCTCAGGAACTTAGTGAGACCCTGTTTCAACCTAAAAAATAAAAAGGGATTGTAGCCTGGAGGTAGAATGCCCCTGGGTTCAATTCCCAGTAAAACACACACACACACACACACACACACACACACACACACACATACACACACACACACACACACACACACTTCAAACAGAAAAACTGTGGGCTTACATGAGCCTGTTCTTCCAGGTGGCAGAGTGGCCTTGCCTTCACATTCAATCATTCAGAGTCCTGAGGAGGAGCAGGCCAGGGGGGTGGGTCGGTTGTATGGAGGTATTCTGGAATATTTCCAAACTACAGCTGCTGGGCTCAGTGGTAAAGAAACTGCCACACTTCGCACAGAAATTGATCTGTAAATGAAGGAAGTTTATTTTTAACTGCTTTATGATTTTGTTTAAAAACAAAAAGGCTATCAGCTGGGTACAGCTGTGCATGCCTATAATGCCAGTACTTGGGAGGCTGAGACAGGCAGATCCCAGGTTTGAGGCCAGCTTCAGCAACTTGATGAGACCCTGATTCAAAATAAAATAAAAATAAAAAGGGCTTGGGGTGTAGCTTGGAAGTAGAATGCTGGTGTTTTGTTTTGTTGCTGGGAATCGAACCCAGGGTCTCACACATGATAAGCACCTGGGTTCAATCCCCAATACCAAAGAACAAAACAAAAACAAAAAAGCACACTAGAAAAAATTAATACAGAAGTGAACAAAGACCTGACGGATGCCCTGTATTTTCATCGCTATGAGATAACCTATGGTGATGTTTTGGTGCCACTTTCCAGAGGTCTGTAAGCACTCGTCTAAATGTGGTGGTGTACACTTTTAAGGCGTGGGATCCTTGTGTTGTTTGCCAGATATCTTTTCCTGCTCAACAATATGTCAGAGACATCTTTCCGTGTCAGTGCGTGCTTTTGTTTCTGTGATATTGATGTACTGTGATTGACTTACTCAAACCCTTAGTTAGGAACACTGAGGTTGTTTCCAGTATCATTAGGATCATTATTTGGAATTATAACCAGTGCTGTCAGGACCGCCCTTGTGAATGCATTTCTCTCCTGTGCCTGCTATACTCTGACCCAGCAATTCATTTACAATAAGGAGATAATAATACATTTTACAATTTGCTATTTATTGCCAAACTGCCCCACAGGGAGATTGTACTAATTTACATTTCTACCAGTGAAGGCAGTGTAAGTGTGAGCCTGGGCTTTGGTCTTTGGATTTTTGTGCCTTGCTTGGTTTTTCTGAAATTTACATTTCTCTGAAATTTGTCATATGAAATATTTAAAAAAAAGTGAAGAGTGAGGTATCTGTTTTACCATGACTTTTAAATGTTTTTACGTTGTCTCTCTGTTCCTTAATGATCAGCAAAACCTTGAGTCATTTCTGGACAGACTTTGTGTTTCAGATTGTCATCTTGAAACAAAAATGGCACAAGATAAAATGTTTTTAAGTGGGTATGTTCAGTCGTGATTTCCAGTGGGTTTTTGATCATTGTTCTTAGCTGCATGCCAGTTTTGTCCTAGACAGGATATAACCCTAGACAAATAGTGAAACATTTCTTTCTTCAAGTAATACGGTTGGCAATTACATGCTGCCTTGTGAAAGCATAACCATTGTTATTTAAATTTCACATTGCTCTTTTAAGATAAAGGTTCTGCTTGCTACCTGTTTATCTTTCCCCTCCAGCTTGGTGGGGGCTTCAGACTATGGCTTCTGTGAGTCCCCCCAACCCCCCTACCCCCGAAAGCTCTGTGTGCCGCAGCAGCACCTTGTACTAGCAGGCACCCACGGCCCAGGTTGTGACTTCTCCAGTTACAAAGTTTTGGCATTGGGAGTTCTCTGAGTCAACTTTTCTCTCATCTTGGACATGTTCCTGATCTTTTGTCTATTTTCATTTATTGAGTGAAAGAAATAAATTGCTGAGTGCTTTTGATAGACCCGATGCTCAGGTGACTTATGCTGTGACAGAGTTTCCACCCTCCTGGGAGTGGACTGGAAGAAGAATGGATTTCCATACAGTGTCAAAGTGCCCTGAGCCGGCTTGGGGCACAGGCCTGGAGCTGCCTTTCTCATCTCCTGTTACCTTTTACATCTGCATTTGATAAAAACCTTCTCCAGAGAAAGGCTTAAAGTTCATGGAACCCTGATTTCAATAGCTGTCTGTACTCCTCAGCCTTAAAGGGAAGGTTTTAGTTAAGCATGGCCTGTTGGAGAAGTATTTGGAGAAAGGATTAAGAGGAGACAAACTCTTGCCATGCAAGGAGAAAGCAAACAGTGCCAGATGCCCACAGGACCCCGAGCTTCTGAAGGCTGGAATCGCTGCTTCCAGGCCCAGCTAGGGCAGGCCAGGTCACTCGGAAGGGACTTCTCCCTGCTTTGAAGGATTCAGATCAAGAGAAGCTCTGTGTTTCTCCTGGGCAGGCCTGGCAAGGACAGAGGCCAGGGTGTGCCTGGGGTCCTCAGGATGTGGGGAAAGAGCCTGACTGCTGTAGAGCATATGAGCGGGGACCCGGGCACCCTCCAGCTGATGAGCACAGGGTATAAAGCCAGTTTCCTCAGCATGTGGCCATAGGGACTAAGAGACAACCTATGTAAGGTGCCAGGCACAAAGTGAGGGTTAATGTTAGGATGTCATTAATTATGAATATGCTGAATTAAAAGATGTTATTTAGTCCAGCTTCTCCATATGGTAATCCAATCAGGGTGATTCCATATATGAATCTCTTCTGCAATATTCCCAACAAATTTGATTTGTTAGGAATCTCTTTCAACCTTCTGAGGTATCGATTTCCACTTTTGATGGATTCAAGGAAGAATATTCTAGGAGTGAAAATCTGCTTTCCTGCCTGAGGCACAGAGTTCTGTTTTGACCTTTTGAGCTCTCTAGAGGAACAGCTCTTACCCCTTCCCACATATGTATTTTGAACAGTTCTTTAATATCTACATATAGGTAAATATTTTATATATCATATAGACTAAAAATATAGAGAAAGATACATAAAATGTTTATGTTGTACTATTGGTTTGATATAACATTGTTTCTTAAATTTGCCTATGTGTCAGAGTTATCTAAAGAGCTTTTTAAAAATACAGATTTGGAGTTCAGAGTGTAGCTCAGAAGAAGAGCTCTTGCCTAGTCAATGAGGCCCTAGGTTCATTCCCCAGTACCAGGAAAAAGAAAAAATGCATGCACCTGTCTTTTGAGATGAGGTGGAAGGACCTCTGTTTTTAAGAGTCCTAATACAGAGCTGAAGTTGGGAACCATTAGTTACTTGTTTTGTTTAGAGTGATTGGTTGTAATCACTCTTCTAGAGACACACAGAGTCAGTTTAGTAGCAGAAAGCTGGGTCTCAAATCAAGTTCTTTTAATTTTAAATCTTATGTTTTGTACATTTTATCATGAAGCTTAATTGCGCAAGCACAATTATGAGGTTCCCCTTGCCTCCCACTTCTACTATATTGTCTGTTTTTCCAGGTAAATGTTTCTAGTCACTTCATTTCCTTTTACTTGTGATTTTGAGTGCCCTCCACTCCCCCAGGTGACGGCCTCTTTGCCACTTAGTATAACTGTGAGTCAGTCTATATTTTGCGATGCCTGAGCCAGGCACAAAGCTAGACATTGGGAATCTGGCACAACCAGAAAAGAAGATTCTCCAACTCAACATGATGATGCCTTGGACATAGCCCTATTCCTTGGTGCCATCCAGATCTTTCCCAGCACATCTGTCTCTTCATTACGCAGGGACTTGTCCCTCTTGGATCTGAGAGAGTCTTCAATCTATAGGCCTGGCCTCAGGTGGGTAGGACTCTGTAGATGCACCTGGGCTATTCTGAGTTAGCCTGGCATTTCATACTGATTCTGAACAGCCACCACATAATGCAGTATTGCTCTGAGATCTCTGGGAGGGATCTGTTTTGGAAACTTTGGGTTTTTATGTCTAGAAGATTAACTTCAGTCATTTTGCCCTCCCAGTAAGAGGAGGAAAAGCCGATGGCATACTGTCAGATGCTGGGAAGGCCATTTTAGTAGGGCGATGTTTGTACTGATCATCCAATGACTCTTGCTGCCACTGTCCTTCCCAACTGGATGTTTTTGGAGCTTCCATCCACTCACTCAACATCCAGGGAGGCTGTGATGAAGTGGGGACCATCTGTTAGGGACCAGATAGCAAGGACGGCTGCAGCACACTGAATGTTGGCCTAGACGACCGGCTAGGGTTTTTCATGACCTGCCTGCCTGGACTCCCACCTCTTCACCACTGATTTGGCTTCTGATTAGCGGAGTCATAGCTAGTGGAGCTGTCATTCTTAAAAAACAAAACAAAACCCAGCAAAACAACAAAGCCCCAGGTAATTTACATTCATTATAGAATGTTTATTAAAAATTACGTAAAAATAGCTGAGTGAAAGAAAGAACTTAGTCTCATGGAGAGCCAGCCACAATTAGCGCTGTGGCATGTGCCCTTCCAGCCTTGTTTTCTGCGTGCTCGCTCTGCGGTTGTCATGTTGGTGATGAACGTGGACGCTGGAGGCAGGCAGGCCTGGCTGCCAGTTCTTGGCCCCATCACAGCCCAACTGTGTGACCTTGGGCAAATTAATCTATCTATAAAATGGTGATGAAGTGTAGGATGTGTTTTATAGGATTGGGAGTCTTAAAGGAGACAGATACGTGCAAGTCCTTAGCAGAAGACCTCACACACAGTGACTGCTCAATCCAATGCTTATTTAAATCATATGTGTCTTGTTATTTATAAGAATGGGACTCTCTCCAGACCCTCCAGGTTGTCAGCAGATGACCATGAGTACAAGTACCTACACACTGCCCATTCATTGGAAATCCTGTTGCCACCAAAGGAAACCCACCCCAGTTTTAACGTGATGCACTTTTAATGGTAAACACCATCATTTTGCTGCACAGTAATTAGGCATGAATGGCAAACAGTTCACATCAGTGATTATAATTAATTAGTATCGCTTTTAAATATTTTTTTCTGCCAAATTCAAGCTCGCCTTTTCTTCTTCTCATGGTTCTCTTGTATCAGCGATGAGTGCTATGTGTCTGCCACCATCGACATATTCCTCATGGATAGGGATGGTGGTTTTTCTTCTTTGTACCTAACCATCTGGCACACTGGGGCCCAAGATATGCTAGTGGCCCAGGACAGGTGTGCTTGTGTTCAATTGCTCGCTCAGAAATCTTCACCTAACACATATGCCCCTTATGGCAGCAGCCTTGCTTTCACTGGATTTATTTTTCTGGTCCCTACTCTTCACCCTTCATCCTCTCATGTAAGAGACTTCAGGGCTGCACTCAGCAGAGCATCTGTCTGTTTTCTCAAGGCCGAAGGTTTCAGGCATTCACTCGCTAGTTTTCCCTGACTTTTGTGCTTGTCCATCTTCTCACCCAGTTGCTGGAACTCATTTAACATAAAATTGTAATCGATTGAGCTGGGCGTGGTGGCGCACACTTGTAATCCCAGTACTTAGGAGGCTGAGACAGGAGGATTGCAGGTTCACAGCCAACCTCAGCAACTTAGTGAGGCAATCTACAACTTAGTGAGACCTTGTTTCAAAGTAAAGAATAAAAGATAGGACTGAGGGTGTAGCTCAGAGGTAGAATGTCCCTGGGTTCAATCCCCAGTGACACACACACACACACACACACACACACACACACACAAATCGATTGGTCCCTCCCCCTTTGGTAACTGGAGGATGGTAAGCTAGAAGGCCCAGTAGAGGCATCACCACTGAGTGGCTGGGGGTAGACAGGTTCCTGCAGGTTACTTTTGGCTCTCCTGGGTCTGGACCCAAATGTCAATGGGTCACAGATGGAAACACCCCCTGAGTACCTGCACTGTGGCTGTCATTTTCTTCCCTTGAATTCACAGGTAGAGACAGCTGAAGGGCAGGAAGCCAGATGTGTTGTAGCATGACCAGAGAGTCATATCTTGGCCTGCACCTTCCATCTGAGTTGCTGGAGCTCAAAGACACTAGCTTGCTGCCACCCCTGAACCAGATTGTCAGAGCTCAGCTGTCCTTTCTCATCTGACAGATCATATTCCTTCTCTGCCATTCCTCCTTCTGGAAGACTTGACTAGGGTAGAAAGAGGATGAGACCACTGGTCAGGGTGGGCCTCATTCCAGCTCTGCATCAAACAAGTTTCAATTTGTTGGAAAGATGAGGCTAGGACCCTACTTTGCGCTCTGCCCCCCAGTAGAGTCCAGCTGCTTCTGGGCCAATTTGTGGATAAATCTGTGCACAGAACCACCCCCTCAAGCAGCCCTGGCCAGGGCTTGGCTGGGTGTGGAACCTGGGGAGAAGGCTTCCTCTAGGCTGTAGGTGTGACTCCCTGTGCCCCCTTGCAGCGGAAATGTGTTCCCTCTAAGCCTTGCCTTTCTCTCTTCATTGCGCTCAGCCTTTAATTGTAACTATTAATCACAGTGAATTGTGTCGCACTTCATAACCCTTCCATTAAATATTAAGCCTTAAAAAAATTGACTTTCTTAATTGAATTATTGAATTACCAAGCACTTAATATGGCCCTGGTGGGTGAGAATCACCAAGTTTCAGTGTCGGCAGGGGTCGTGGTTTCCTGGACTCTGATGTGGAGTGTTTGTGAGGCCCAGGGGAGTCCCAGGCTCGCTCAAGGTCGTGGCCCAGCCGGTGTCTCAGCTTTCTATGCCTGAGCCTGCTGCCAGCTCTCAGAGGAGGCTCTGCTCCTGGGGTCTCAGGGTTTTGACGTGTGTGTTCCTAGTTGTTCTCAGAGTTGGGTTTAGGTGGAGGCATGCACTCCCAGGCGTTTGCAGGGTGCCCCTCCTGGAGTCAGGAAGGCTGTCCTTGGGCCCTGCCCTCGCCCTTGACTCCTTCCCCAGAACCCTTCATATCATGGCCTCAGCCACCATCCCTCTCCCTCCACAACCTCCACCTGCAGCCAGGCCTTCACCGAGGTGATTCTCCGATACCCGTCTGCTGGACATTTCCATTCAAAGGTTCCAGGCTCTCCTCCCCACCCATCCTCTTCACACTGACCTCACTGACTCCAGGCTGGTCTCCTGCCCTGCCTTCCTGTCTGGGAGAACAGTGGCATTACTGGTGTTTATCAGCCAGGCACCACCTGTATCCACCTCCTCTCTCCTACCTGTGGTCCACATCCCAGGCCTGACTCACCTACTCGGCTCCCCTGCATGGTCCCCATCACACTCTCTCCTGCTCTAACCCGTCCCACCCTCTCCACCAGACACGTCTCCTTCAGGCCCTGTGTGCATTGACCTCCACTTTCCAACCTTCGATGGGTCTCTTCTTCCTGCCGCAGCACAGCTATAGTCCCCTCGACGTGGTGCATGCAGAGGGGCCCTTCCTCTGTGCCAGTGCCGTGATCAGCACTGCTGCCTCCCTTTGGATTTGAGAACTGCGGTGGAATAATGCTGAGAGACGCTAGGGCACCTTGGGTGGCTTCTCTGAGGTTGCACACTGAGATGATGGGTGTCCTGGGTTGAATGGTGACCCTTCCCAAATTCATATCCACCTGGTGCTTCAAAATGGACCTTACCTGGGTGTGGTGGTGCATAACCGTATTCCCGCCACTGGGGAGGCAGAAACTTGAGGATCATAGGTTCGAAGCCAAGTGTGCAGGAAGTTAGTGGGAACCCTTTTTCAGAATTAAAAAATAAAATAAGGCAGGGAGTGTAGCTCAGAAGTAGAGCACCCCTGGGTTCAATTCCCAGTTCCCCTCTCCCTCACATACACATACAAAGAATGTTCCTTCTTTGAAAATAAGATCTTTGGGAATATAATGAGTTAACATGAGATTGTGCTGGATTGGAGTGGTTCCTAATGTAGTGACTGGTAGCCTTATAAGAGGAAGGAAGCAAGGCATGGTGGCACACACCTGTAATCCCAGCTACTTGGGAGGATGACACAGAAGGGTCACAGGTTTGAGGCCAGCCTTGGCAACTTAGCAAGACCCTGTCTCAAAATTTAAAAAAAGGCCTGGGGGTGTAGCTCAGTAAAGTACTCCTGGGTCTAATCCCCGGTACTACAAAGGTAAAAAATAAAAAGATAGAAAGAGAGGAAGAGGAGGAGGAGGGAATTTAAGGAAAAAGTACACAAACAGGAGAATGCCCTGTGAAGACCGAGACAGAGATGGGAGTGATACGTTCACCAGTCGATGAGCACCAAGGGCTGGCGGCTACCAAGAGATAGGAGGGAAGTGTGGGGAGGCTCTCCCTGGAGACTGCAGAAGGAACCAACCCTGCCAACCCATCGACTTCAGACTTCTCATCTCCAGGAGAGTGAGACCGTGGGTTTCTGGTGTTTTAAGCCACCTAGGTTGCAGTTCTTTGTTATGAAAGCCCTGGGAAATCAAAAAAGTATGAAAAGTGTTTTAAAATCAGGTCCCCTTATTCTGAGTCCAGAGATCTTTTCACTGTACACAGCCACCCAGCC
>PVLC010034266.1:0-17009 GCA_004027655.1 Graphiurus murinus
GAGGATGGGAAAACGAGAATCCTGTCTCCTCGGTGGGAAGGGCCCAGCCTCTGCGGGCACCGTTGGTGTGTCGTTCCGAAGGATTTTCCTGTCACTATGAAAGCCCATGTATTGTCTGTCACTCACACCGTGGCAGCTCTCCTGCGCTCACTGGCCCACTGGGCAGCAGCCTCCAGGCCAGGTGAAATTGGCCTTAGCTGGACATGGCCCGGTGCCCTCCAGGGTCCCTTGTTCCTCTGGACGGCACACACTTCTCAGGATGGAATCTTGGGGACCCAGCAAGGTGCTCTAGCCCGAATCCCCTAACAGTTTTTCCCAGCCGCCCACGCACCGCTGGTCTTGAACAATCAGGTCTGCACCTGGCGAGGCTACTTCTGAAGGGCAGGGCTGGCCAAGTCCCCACCTCCTGCCAGGGAGCAAACCTCCTGGGCGTAGGGGTTGGGGGAGCAGGGGAAAGCATCCATGCCCCCTGGCAAAGTCCCTGTCTTAGCGCCTTCGAGGTTTGCTTTGAGAGTTGGCAGCTTGAGGGGAAGGTGCCAAGGGCCGGGCCCTCGAGTCAGGGGAAGGGCCTGCCCAAGGCATCTGCTGACAAATCAACAGAGTAAAACATGAAGAAATGCCCAGACAGGACCTGAGAGTTCGCATCTAATGTCTCCAACATAAAACACCGCGGAGGCAGCAGGCCCTCAAGGCTGAGGCCATTGCAGGTGGGTGGGCCAGGAAGAGCCCACTCAAGGCCTGACAGGGCCTGCCCCTCCGCCAGCCCGGCGACGGCGTGATCTGCACGGAGCCAGCAAAATCCCGTACCCAACACGAAGTCCTTCCGGGATGTGTGGTCTCAGCCACACCACCGACCCCCGAGCCAGCAGGGCAGGAGCTGGGCAGGCCAGGGCAGTTCCGAATGGCCTCAAGTTGGCAAGGGCCTTCGCCTCTTTGTGAAAGCTATGAAGACAGACCACACAAGTGCAACACCAGTGCAATCCAAATTACTCTCGGAGAGGACCGGCGGCTGAGGCCCTGGGTGTGGGCAAAGGCTGGTGCTCCGAAGGGCCTGGAGCAGGGCTGGAGGGGCTCTGCGGAGCCTGAAGCAGGGGCTGGGGGGGGGGGTCTCTGCAGGGGCCCGAGGGACTTTGCAGGGCTTGGAGCTAGTGCATCTCTTCTTGCTGCTCTGTGATGCCCATGCCACAGACCCCCCAGTGTGGAGTGGCTTACCCCCTCTCCTGGAACTTAGGGGACCCCATGTGCCGCCAAATCCTCTCCCGGGGCTGTGTGACCATGCAGGGAGATCCATCTCTAACGCCTTCTCCTCCAAACCTAATTTCTAGCATCAGGCTTGGGCACTGAGCATTTAGTCTCGGCTGCTAGAGGCTGTGATCCTGCAGCTGCCTGCCCCGACGCTGAGGCCGGAGCCCTTGCTTATGGACGGCGGTCCCTGTTCCCCAGGTGATGCCCCCACCTCCCCGTCAAGAGGGCCGCCTAGGCGACCGTGCTAACTGCCGTGTTCTTCTCGGGGATCTATCTGCGCATCTATACCCCCAGGGCCAGTCTCACGTCCGCCAGAATTTTAGAACGCTGAGACCCCGAGCACTGGAATTCGATTCATGGGTCGACGCTTTCTCCAAAAAAGACAAGGACTGAATTGCAACCGTCTCCCAGAGTCCCCTTGCTCCAGGAGACAGAGTGAGGATCGCAGGAGTCCTGCTTCGGGGAGTGGGCGGCTGGCCATCGCTGGGCCGGAGTTGTCCAGACACTACACTGGCATCTGCTCAGAATTGGCTAGGGTCTTGCCCAGGGCATCTGCACAGAACTGACCAGGGTCCTGCCCAGCAAGCTGGGTCTCTGTTTACCCCCGGGGTTCAGCAGAGCAATGGTGACAGGGTCTAGGGAAGACGACGGTGCACAGAGGGCTCACTGGTGCCCAGCAGGATGGCCCGCCCTGCAGAAGGACAGAAAAACAGCACAAGGAAGCTAGGTGGGGAAGCTCCCGAGAGCACGCAGAGCCTTCCAGCCACCCCTGCTCCACGGGGCTTCCCCAGCATGGACTTACGCGAGGTTGAGGACAGAAAACATTTTTACATCCATGGAATCTTGCTGCTGAAAGCACCTCCGTCCTCCCCCTCACCCACAGTCATAATCCCCCAGAGAAGCCCCGACATCCCAGAAGTCCAGAGAACTCCGAGCTGAATTTTTCCCAATACAGATTTCTGGCTTCCCTTCCCTGGGAGGCCCCGTATCCACTGCCGGCCACCCTGGGCGAGCAGGAATAGTGATTCCTTACTGAGCATAGATAGCGTTTGGTAGATTAAAAGGTGCTCACACTCCAACAGTCTCCCTGAAGACGCACCTGGAGCCTGATCCCCTTCCATTTTCAGCAAAATCCTATTTCTCATGCAAAGCAATGAAAGCTTAACTTATTATTTTTCAATAATTGTCTCATGAGTTCCAGGACATGGTCACAGCCTGAAACCTTGTCACCAATGTCTCCATCATTTCCAAGACTTGGGATTCATCCTCATTAGATTGAATTTGTTGTTGTTGTGATTCTGTAAGTCACAAAAGGAAGAATCGGGGTGGTTTCAATTGATTCAACTAATACATATGCCAAATTCACCAAAGTAGACCTGATTACCAAACATTGCATTAACAAAAGTCCGGGTATTATCCAGTAAAGCACTGGCAGCTGAGCCAGGTGACTGCCGGACATCTTGCCATCAAAGCACCAGGAATGGTGTCCATTTTTGCAGGCTAGACCCCAGACTGGGGCAGGACCCAGCGGACCCAAGACCATTCTGGCTTGGCCCTCAACCTGTCCCACACCCTGGAGAAGGCGTCTCCCTTTACTTCTTTTCAGGTCGGAGATAAATTTTCCCGGATGTAACAATATCCATGAGCCAGCCAGAGTATGTGGAGAAAGGACACGTGTAGCGACACGTGTTCACGGTTCATTTCTTTGGGGGTGCTTCCAAAGATGAGGTCAGAGAACAGTAATTGGCCATAAAAATGTAAAGGCCCGTTCTGAGATTCCCAAAGATGCCCCAGCATGCAGCAACGCACCCCCACAAGACCACAGGGGAGCCAGCGGGCCTCGGGGCTTTTTTTTTTTCTTCTTCTTCTTCTTTTTCTTTTAATTATTTCCTCTTCAAAATAAAAACCCCTGCCGGGATGGAACTTATTGAGTTCAGAATGTTCCAGGGCACATAATCGGCCTGCCCTTGTTCCAAGTCAGCGCTGTGCTCTGTGACTGACCTCTTGTGGGCCTCCTCCCCAGGCCTCTGGATTCCTTCTCTGAGGGTGGAGCAGCCTCTTGAAAGGCAGCCACCTGCGTACCCCACAGTGCCAGGCTCCAGGCACACGGATGGGACAGGTTGCACAGGTGCCCCCAGCACCCCCAGAGTGCCTGGGCACCGGATTAGCCTTTGAGAACAGGATGGGGCCTGTGTGTGTGTGTGTGTGTGTGTGTATTAACATGCCCTGGGCTCACCTTTCCAATGGTACAAGGAATCTGCGGAGTCCTTGGTGGGGTATGAGGCCGGCCTGGGGCTCAGGGCCCTCAGCAGGCAGCAGTATTTAGCGAGAATTTAATACCACTGGGTTTACTTTCATCTATTTTTATTAGGTGACCTCTCTATGGTAATTGATACTGCTTTGCCTTCCTTACGCCTATCTCTTAAATAAAATACAAGAGTTGTTTAAAGGAAAAATATTGCCAAATAACGGTTGCAGGAGACGTAATCCAAAGTTAAGTTTTGGGAACGCTGAGTCCAACCCTGCCTCTGACATTCGGAGCCCATGCTCGGCATCACCAGCAGCAGAGGTGGGTTCTGCTCCCACGCCTCCTGCCACAGGGAGCTCAGTACCTCGCAAAGCCATCTTTGATGGGTTCGGTTTGGCTCCGCACCTGGTTTAGGCAGCTTCCCCATCGCTGTCACCCGAGTAGCCAACAAGAACAACTTAGAAGAGGAAAGGTTTATGGGGCTCACGGTTAGAGACGTTTCAGTCCACAGGGCTAGCTCAGAAGCATAAGTGGCGGCAGCAGCAGGATGCACGGAGAGACAGAGGGACTTGGCTCTCACCTCGTAGAGGCTAGAAGCGGAAAAAGAGCAGGGAGCGGGGACAAGGGAGATATAAATAAAGCCACACTCCCAGTGACCTGCCAGTTACCACCCAGTAAGTCCACTAACACATCCTTGTGTTTACCCTCTGATGAGATTGGAAACTCGTGAGTCAATCGCTTCACCTGGGGACATTTTTTTTGTGTTGCCAATACATGAGTTCTCCCGGGGACATTCTGTATTCAAGCCATCACAGCACCTGAGCCAGGTGCACAGGCGGCCGGCTCCCTTGTGACTGAGCCCTTCCCCCCTGTCCCACCATACCTGGGTCCTCCTCCAGGCGGCGGAGCCTGGTTTCCCTGTAGTTCCTGGTCCTTTCAGTCCCTGGCAACAGGGACTAGCCGGTTTCTCCTCTTGGAAAGAGGGCAGTGGAGGCCGAGACCTGGAGCAGCTGGGTCTGGCTTCCGCTTCGGGGACGTGCGGGCTGGCAGGCTGACCGGCTGGAGCTCTGCAGATGTCACCAGGGACTGGCAGGAGGAGCTAGGAACCCGCCACACTCACTGAAGGGAGAAGGAAGCCCTCTTGTTACATAACTGGATGGGGGGGCAGCCGGCCCTCAGAATGCCCTGCACCTGCTCTTCTCCTCAGCGGGTACACACACACACACACACACACACACACACACACACACACGGTTGACTTGTGTAAACTTCTGCATACATTTGCTGAAACCGAAAAGGAGAAACTTGTGGAGAGTGATTTGGACCAGCGCTCCACACCGGGCGCTCGCTGGGCGGGCCTTTCTCGGGCTCCATGCCCCTTCGATTCATTTACCGCTTTCGCTGCCCTTCCAGGAGGGCTGCCATTGCCTGCACGTTACAGATGGGGAAATGGAGGCCGAGAGAGACATTGTGCGACGTGTTCAGGAACCTTAGCGCGGGGAACGCTGGTAGGAATTTACCCGCGCCCACGTGGATGGCAACGCCTCGGGGAATCCTCCGTCCAGCTGGCGCTAAGGTCAAAGGCAGGAACGGTTTATGGGGAAAAGGCAGCGGAGGCGGGAACCTCTCGGGGTCCCCAGGCGAGGGTGCCCTCGTTCTCGCGCTCAGGGCGTCCCGGAATCGGCCCGGGGGCGGGGAGGAGGCGCACAGCTGGGGCGCTCCACGCTGGACCTGGGGACCGGCGGAGGCCCTGGTGGCCCCGCCCCGCCTCGCTGTCAGCTCGCCGCCGCCCAGCCCGGGCCGCGCTGCCATTGGCTGCCGTGGTGGCGGGGGCGGCCCTGCGCGATGAATGAAGCGGGAGTGGGCCGCTGGCGTGGCCCAGAACGTGCAGCGCAGCGCGGCGGCCGGGCCCTGGGGACGGTGAGTGCGCGCGGGTCCGGGGCGGGCGCTGCTATGGGGTGCGGTTCAAGTGCACGGGGCCCAGACCTGTGGACCTCGGGAGCGCGGCAGGTGCATCGATGTGGGATGCTCGGGCGCTGGTGATGTGCCCCAGCCCCTCCGCCGGGGGAGCTGGACCGAGGGATGCAAAATTCGCCCCTGCTCGCTGCCGGCTCCCCTCCAGGCAGGAAGCCCCGAGTCTCAGGAGGCGGGAAGAGGGGGAGGGTGCCTTAGGAAAGATGGGGGAAGGTCGGGACTCTGGAGGGAATGTCAGGAGCGGTCGCGCTGGTGGCCGGCGCGATTGGCCGCGAGCGCACGCAGGCGCAGACCTCGCAGGTCGGCTTAGAAGCCGGAATAGAAGCGATTGCCCGCCCCGGGGCTGCGGCGTGGCGGCGGGTCATCCATCCAGGGTGTTTGTTGCTGCCAAGGAGGGAATCCTCCAGTACAGAAGCTTCTCGCGAGTGGCCGGGCTTTGTCCAGCGAGGGAAGCGAGAGCGGGCGTTCCTCTGTGCCACCGATGGGCGACCCTTGCCCGGAGGATGCAAATGAGGGTGGGGACCTCTCGCGGCGCCCCGCAGGCACACTTGACCTCGAACCAGGAAACCTGGGGCAGACTCCGGGATTTCCACCTCCGCAGGAGAGGCGGGCTCCAGCATCCCCAGGTCAGCGCGGGGCGGTGTGGGGTGGGGGTGGGGGGGCAGCCTGGTCTGTGCTTGGGGATCCTGGGGCTCGGTGGCCCCCACGTGGCCTCCTCAGCCTCCGCGCAGACGGTCCCCAGGCAGTGGGGGCGCGTTTCCGTGGTAGTTTTCCACAGCGATGAACCAGCTTTGGGTCCCTGTTCCTGGGCAGTGGTGTTTGGAATTTAGCTTACCTCCTTCTAATCAGAAACTGGCTCTGGGGAGCAGCTGCCGAGGTTTCTTCCCTGTGCAACCGGGCAGATGGGTCTCCGCTGCTCTGCTTATCATCTTAGTAGTATTATTAGCAGGAGCTATTTGCCGAGCACGTGGGGCGTGTGGCTCTGGGCCAGTGTGTGTGTGAGGCACTCCGTCTCAGCCTCCCCAGAGCCTCGGAGGAGTCAAGAATTGATCCTGGAGCCGTGACTGAGGCCCCAGAAGTCTGCTCGGGGGTGGCGGGCATCCAGGTTTGCATCCATTTGCCTGACTCATAACGTTTCACCACATGCTTCTTCCCAGGGGCCGCAGGCAAACCCAGGCCACAGCTGAGGGGACTGGCATTTGGCCAGGATAGTCAAGTGACCACAGAACCCAGGAGGATGGGTGTCTTTGGGGGGACAGAGACCACACAGCCTGACTCGCTGTGCTCTGCAAAGGGGGACAAGGGCAGGGGCCCCTTGGTTGGCCCCCAGTGCTGCCTGGAAACCAGCTTGGCCCGCCTGCCCTGTGTCAGGACCCGCCGGGCAAGGCCAGCAGGTACTTCAGTGCTGCCTCACTCCTGGTGCTGTGACCTAATTGTTCCTCACTGGGCGTGACCGTGAAACAGGTGCCGGGCAAGTCCCAACCAGATTCCTACCTCCACCGCAGAGGGGCAGGGCTGGCAGGAGGAGGCCACTGGGAAGGGACAGAACAGCCCAGCGACTGGGGCCCAGGGGCCCAGCTTCCAGGACTGGCTGGAGCCCACTGTTGCGGTTGGGACTCCAGGTATCAAGAGGTTTCCTTCCAGGTGCAAAGGTTTTCTCATCTCGCTGTGACGTCAAAGTCAGCCCACAGAGCTGAGCATTGCACTCATGGCGTCCCTGATCTCGCAGTCTCCGTGAGTGCTAATGCGTGTCTCAGGTGGGCACCGCTGAGCCTCTGCAGTGCCGTGGCTTCCTGGACTCAGGCTGGAGCCCACTGAACCTCTGAGCTCGCCCCAGCAGGCGCTAGGGGTGAGCCGCAGACGGGGTAACCGGACAGGAGGAGCAGAAGGCACGCCTAGAGCCCTGCCTGCTTCCTCCTGTGGCTGCACCCTTAGGGGTGGGCCCAGGGGCCGCGGAATATCCCCTCCTGAGCTACGTGACCCCATTCTCCAGTGGCAGAGAGCCCATTTGGGGGCCTCCGGAAGAGGTCATTCATACAATGTCCTTGAAACCTTACCACTGCTTTGTTCTGGGACCCCGCTTTCCTGCCTGGCCCCCACGTGGTCTTGGTGAGCTGGCACAGAACCCAAGTTCTCCACCGCTGCAAGTAACCGGACAGGCGCTGGGGATGGCAGCCCCTGGGGGCGGGGGGCGGGTAACAGAGGACTGAGCACCGTGCCGGGGTTCTGTATGACTAAGTGTAACCTGGAGGAGAGGAAATGGGCCTCTCTGCCAGCTGCTGAGCCCTGGGCTGCATCCTCCCGTGGGGTCATAGCGGGAGCGGCCTGGCCTGGGACTGCCTTCCCCTCTGGCTGGCTGACCCCGCACTGGAGTCTCTGGCTCTCCCCAACACCCCTCATTTCTCCTCGGTAGCCATAGCACAACCTTCTTCCTGCCAGTCTCACACAGAATTGGAAAACTGGGACCACATTTCTGAGGGAGAGTAGATACTTTTTCAAACCACATGTCTTCTGTAAAAGCCCCTCTAGGTGTGGCCCAGAACCTGGGGACCAAGCATCGGGGGGCCTTGCTGTTGTTGGCAGGGCTCCGCTTGTTGGTGCCAGAGACCCAGACTCGGGGGCTGCAGGGCTTCCCGTATCCTCTCCCGTCCTCTCCACCCCAGCCTGGGCTCTGCCTGAGCACCCCCTCACCCAAGGCCCCGTATTCTCATAGTGGCTTTTTATCTGGCAAGCTTTGGGGTGCCTGAGGCATCACCCTCGATAATGATCTGAGAATGTGGGGGGTCAGTCCGGCTGAGTGCCCCACCCTTCCACCTCCTGCCTGCCTGGGGCCATTGTGTCCTGTCCTCGGGAGACCCTGTGGGTGTGCTATTCTGACCCACGGGCCTAAGGAGCCTCTTGGAAGCGGAGTGGCCCCGCTGTGCTAGGAAGGTCTCTTGCGTGGACAGAGCCCGCTCCCCCAGAACCTGGTAGAGCTGTAAAAACCGGGAGGCTATAGTGGAGATCCTCGCCACAGGAAACCCAGTTTGCGACCATCGTTTACAACTGACTCAGCAAGGGCCAGCGGTGTGACAGGCGCCCCATGCAGGGGAAAAAAACCACTTATGTCCTCGGCATCTAACAAGCTGGGGCGGGGTGGGGACCCGCTCCGGGCCTGGGCACGCTGCAGCGTCTCGGGGCCCGGGATGGATGCTGACTCTGATTCAGCGGGTCGGTGTTTCCCATGAGCTGGTGGTGCCCAGACCCATTTGTGCAGAGAGGCCGGTCCCTCCTTCACCTCATGACATCCTGCCGGGTTACCACGGGGAAACCGAGGCTCCAAGAGGCCCCTGCCTCACTTAGAGACAGCCCCTGCCTGTCCTCTCTCTGCTTCTAGGGCTGGCCTTGAGCGTCTAGGGAGGGCTTCTAATTCTGCGGGTGGAGCCTCGTGTCAGGAGAGGAGGAAATACCCAGGCCTCCTGATGCTCCCAAGATCCACAGATGGACCGGGCGGAGCAGGAAGTCCAGGGGAGACTGCACAGACCCCCTGTGAGGGACGGGGCCTCCGCTGCCAGCCCCGGCGCCCCGCCCAGGCTCCACGCAGGCCCCTATGCAAAGCAGCCCGCTTCTATGCACTCACCTGTGTGTGCTCACCAGGTGTGCAAACTGGACCGTGCCAGGTGTGCCCCACTGCCTGCTCTGTAAGCACCTGGAGCCTCTTCCTGGAGACGCGCAGGTGCCTCCACTCCCTCATCCCAGGAGGGGAGGGGGCGCCAGGGTGAATTTAGGAACGGAGAGAAGGGAGTTTGCTGCCGTGGGGGGTGGTGGCTGGAGAATCGTGGGTGGGGTGGGTGAGGGGAGCCGCTGCAGGTCACTGGCTGTGGCAGGTGGCCGCAGGACGGTCTGTGCATCGACAAGGAGCCTGTGGCTTGGCACCCTCACCTCCCTGGTGGAACCTAAGGAGAGGAGAAATGCAGCCTGGGGGTTCGCCCTGGCGGCCAAGAGCTGAGAGGGGTCTAGGAACCAGGCCTGGGAGCGTCCCCAAACACAGAAGGGGCGCTGCCAGCCCTCCCCCCACGCCGGGCCTCCCTGGGGACGTGCTGCGGGGACTCAGGCAGCAAGGCCCAGCGTTGCTCTTGAAATCCCCCGTGGGCAGAGGCTTCCAGGCACCCAGCTAGGAGCTGAGTAGAGACTGCTGCGTAAGGAAAGGAGTAAGCAGGGGCCGGCAAGGGGAAGCCAGGGCCCCCCTTTCACAGACCACCTTCTCCCAGGGCCATCCTGACGTCGAGGGGCTGGATTATTTCCCAAGAGTCAGTACTTGCTACCCTTGAGGCACAGCTGTGGACACAGAAGGGAACTTGGTCGCCTGCGGCCTCCCTATGCGCACACATGTGTGTATGTGTGTGTGCATATGTGCATACCCATGTGCACACTCCCAGAAGAGCCCCAGGTGTGCAGCCACTGGGTCAGCTCGGGTCCCAGGTACACACCATCTGCTGGCTAATCGCTTTGTCTTAATCCCTGGGGCTCTGCCTGCCTCTCGCTGTCCTGCCCTGCTGGGTTGTCCTGGATCAGCCCGGCTGCCCAGCTGGCTGGGGAGGGACACCGCCTCTCTGGAGTGAGCTCCCGGAATGAGCGGCGCTCTCTGGGGTTTCCCTTTGTGTGTCTGTGCTTTCCGCTGCCGGAGAAAGCCATCGAGGCTCCGCGCCAGCCTCTCCTCGCCTCTGCGTTCTCTCTTGGGGTGAAGGCGGTGAAGCTGCAGGGAGAGGACGGGGGCCAGCAGGTGTCCCGGGGCCAAGGGGGCTGGGGAGGGCCTTGAGGCAGAGCACCAGCAGGAGCTCCAGGCCTGGGCACATGGGCAGGCTCTGCTCCGGGGTGCCTCCTGTTTGGGGGTCACGCAGCAGAAGCCCCAGTGGAGACATGGCCCTCACCCTGGGCTGGCTCAGAAGTGCGAGGCTGCGAGGAACGTGCCCGGCTTGGCAGGGGTGACGGACGCATCCCCTGTGAGGGGCTGGGTTTCTGAGCACCCGGCCAGCGCAGGCCATGAGTGTCGGTGGGTGCGATCCCGCCGTCATCCTGGGAGAGGCCTGATGGAGAGCAGGAACTCCCAGCTCCCCCGGCTCACCATGCCTGAGCTGCTCTGACCTGCGGCCAAGAGCAGCGTGCAGCCGGCCTGAGGCGCCCAGGCGCAGGGGCTGCAGGGGCTGCAGGGTCCTGGGGGTGGGACCGCATCCTGGGGCCCCGAGCCCCGGAACCTACAGAAGCCTCACACACAGCAGGCGTTGTGACTGTGCCAAAGGAACAGAGCGGCCATCTGCGTGAGTCGGGCTTCTCCAGAGAAGCCCAGCCACTGGGACAGACGTGCAGAGATCCGTGTTAAGATCCGGCTCCTGTGATTGCAGACACAAGTCCCAGGAGCTGCTGTCCGCTGGCTGGAGGCCGGGGAGAGCTGGCGTGGCACGCTAGCCTTAGGCAGGCTGGCGGGCGTTCCTGGGAGAGCCTCATTCCCGGGAGTCTCGAGGGCGGGAAAGCCACCCATGCAGCCAGGCAGGAGCCGCTCGGCCTTTCTGTTCCAGGTGGGCCCTCCCCAGGCTGGGGGACCAGCTCATGATACTCTGTCTACAGGTGTCTCATGCGGAAACACCCTCCCAGACATGCCCAGAATGGTGTTGACAAATGTCCGGGCCCCTGACACACGAAGTCTACCCTCGGTGCTTGTGGCCCTGGCTCTGAGTCCATCATACGTGGGGTCATACTGCAGGGCGCCTCTGGGAAGATGGGGAGGAGATGCCAGGTTCCATGCAGCTGGGCTTTCCAGACAAGGACCGGGGCTATGGCAAGAGCCAGGGGCCCTCCCGGGTCCCCTCCACCCGGCTGCCCAGTCCTGCCCCCGGGCTACCCACATGCGGTCTGGTTCCTTCTCTGTGGTCACAACCTGTTCTCAGGTCCCCATGAGAAGCGCCTGGCCCCTTGGCCCACCCACACCGGCCCCAGAGCAGGTATGGGCCATCTGTGACTGACCACCCGTCGTCTGTGCTAGCTCCACTCGTGCAGCTAGCTCTGTGGTGAGAGGGACCACCATGGGGTCCCCGTGGCCCTTTGAGGGAGGCCTTTGGAAGAGGCAGGTCCTGAGAGTTATGGCTTGGTGTCCGGGTCCTTGGAGCTGAAGCCTGGGGTGCAGGCAGCCTGTAGCCCCCTTCTGGAGTGCTGTCTTGCGGGGTGGGGGGTGCAACTCTGCATCAGAAGAAGCCACCCTTTGCTGGGGAAGTTGAGCATGTGGGTCAGGACACAGCTCTATCACTGGCTGTTGAAGATTAGCAGGCTCGAAACCTGTGCCTCTTTTGTCAGGACCATTTTCAAGCCAGGCGTGGTGGCGCACGTTTGTAATCCCAGTATTTGGGAGGCTGAAACAGGAGGATTGCAGGTTCATGGCCAGACTCGGCTACTTAGTGAGGCCCTCTGCAACTTAATGAGATCCTATTTCAAAATAAAAAGAATAAGAAATAGGGCTGGGGGTGTAGCTCAGAGGTAGAATGTCCCTGGAATCAATCCCCAGTACCAAAAACAAATTCCCAAGAGGAGGAAAGCTGTAGGCATGCATGTGCGTGTATACATAGACAACATACACACACACACGTGCATACATGTTCCCTGAGACCGAGAAAGGAAAGGCAGGGGCCACAGAGCTGCAGCCTTACCTGGCGGCACAGGTCGGCCACCATTACCTGGCACGAGGTGACCTGCAACTCACCTTCCCAGTCATCCACCCCAGTGTGGGCTTGGCCACCAAGGAAGCTAGCAGATCCCAGAAGCTGGGCTGCTTGCAGAGAGGTGTTGACACCATAAATAAACCCCAGGTATGGTCATGGGCGCTGAGAATCGGCCCCTGGGATGACTGGCAGAGGATTTTTGCTGTTCTTGGCCTCAAAATACAGCTGCGAGGCCTGGCGGGAGCCGTTTCCAGTGTCAACATCGGGCCTGTGTATGCGAGCCATGGCTGCTCACTCCTTCAGGAAAACGGCGGAAGAGGTCTGTGGGGCACACAGAGTCTGAAGCAGCCCCCGTGGCCAGGTCCTAATTGCTGCTGGACAGCTGTGTGGCTTTGGGCCAGTTACTGACCCCTCCGGGCCTCTCGCCTGTGCGCGTGAGAGCGAGGGCACGCCCGGTACACGCCCGGTGCTCAGCGTGTACAGTCATTGTCTGGATCCCACCAGACACCGCAGGCCAGTGGGCTTCTTTGGGACAGGTTCGTTTCTGAGCTAGGGGCCTCCTGAGAGGCACAGCAGGTGTTACTTGCATTCTAGGGGATTCTCGGGCATGTCGGCAGCATCTACGACCTGGACGTGGGCACCTCCCTTTCCAGAAGTCGCGTGGGAGAGTGTTGGGGGGACCTGCTTGAGCCCTCGATGCAGCAACTGCTCAGCAAGGTGGGCTCCTGCTGGCAGGCGCTAGGAAGGAAGGCTGAGCCGGGGCAGCCGGGACAGGCCGGCACAGCGTCCTGCCACCAGGTCCCCAGAGCTCAGTGCGGCTGGTCTCAGCATTTTGTAAAGATCCACCAAGGCAGCAAACGTGGTAGCTGCAGAACAAGAGAGATCTTGCAGTGGGGCCGT
Organism: Graphiurus murinus; assembly: GCA_004027655.1. NCBI lineage: Eukaryota > Metazoa > Chordata > Mammalia > Rodentia > Gliridae > Graphiurus > Graphiurus murinus. The sequence goes on from PVLC010034266.1 coordinate 13,057, forward strand.
CCCACGTGGATGGAGCTCTCAGGGGCTCCGGGGGTGAGGGTCGGGGTGTTCCCTTCCTGTTTCCCCTTGCCCTCCAGACCCCAGAGTGAGAAGAGTCTGTTTCCAGGCCAGCTGGCTCCAGGAGACAGGGGAAGGTGGATTTAAGGAAGAGCCAGGCTAGGTCTGATGTTCAGTGCCCCGCCCAGCTGGGCTATCAGGGCATTCCATGAGCAGACCGCAGCTCGGGCGGCAGGGCAGAGGCCGCGGGCGAGCGGGTGCAGTTCAGCGCGGTCCTCTGGTCTCCGAGCTCCGCTCTCTGGTTCCTGGTCTCCATCTGCGGCCCCTGCGGCCATACCTCCCAAGAAACAACTTCTCCTTCCAAAAGTTCTCAAAAAAGTGCTGGAACGGAGACCTGGTGGGCAGGCGGGGCTGCGGCCCTGAGGCAGGATGCCCCGAGTGCAGGTCTAGATTTAGGCAGGGGCTGCTCAGAGGAGGCCGACCCCGTGAGACTCGGTTCCAGGGTCCAGGCAGGAAGGCCATCGGCCGAGCCAGAGGGGAGCCGGAGCGTTCACGCCAGGTCCCGTGTGTTGAGGGACAAGTGGGTTGCTAACCAGATCTTCTTTTCACAGAAGAACGCGCCGGCCACTGGATCCATCTGGACCACTTCTGCTCTCCCACGGGGCTCCCGAGGCCCTCGCCACCAGGCCCCACATGCCCCAGCACGTGACGGGAGACAAGAGTCTCCTCTCCATGCCACCGCTGCTCTTTGCCGGCCCACCCCCCGCCGTGGAGAACGGGTTTGACCACACGCCGCCGGGCAGCCGGGCTTCCCCGGGCTCCCTGTGCTCCGCCAGCCACAGCCCCCTGGACTCCTGCAGCCAGCCCCTGTGCCGGCCGCCAGCGGAGAAGCCGGGCAGCCCGGCCGTGCACCAGGCGCAGTACGTCTCGGCCGGGCAGAGCGTGGCGTGCGGCTGGCGGGCCTTCGCCCCGAGGTGCCTGCAGGTCTTCAACACGCCCAAGGGCTTCCTGCTCTTCCTGTGCGCCGCCTCCTTCCTGCAGGGCATGACGGTGAACGGCTTCATCAACACGGTCATCACCTCCATCGAGCGGCGCTTCGACCTCCACAGCTACCAGAGCGGGCTCATCGCCAGCGCCTACGACATCGCAGCCTGCCTCTGCCTCGCCTTCGTCAGCTACTACGGGGGCAGCGGGCACAAGCCGCGCTGGTTGGGCCGGGGCGTGCTGGTGCTGGGCGCCGGCTCGCTGGTGTTTGCGCTGCCCCACTTCACAGCCGGCCGCTACGAGGTGGAGGTGGACCACGGGTTCGAGACCTGCCCGGCCAACCGGAGCGTGGCGTGTGCCGACAGTGCCTCGGGGCTGTCCGGCTACCGGCTGGTCTTCATGCTGGGCCAGTTCCTCCACGGCATGGGGGCCACGCCTCTCTACACCCTGGGCGTCACCTACCTGGACGAGAACGTCAAGTCCAGCTACTCGCCCGTCTACATCGGTGAGTGGGGCCAGCCGTAGTGAGAGGCCAGAGGGCAGCCCTAGCAGGGTGACCGCGACAGTCCTGCTGAGGACCCTGGCCAGGCCCTGGCTCTTTGTGTGCACCCTGGGTCACAGGGCCCTCTCTGAGCCTCAGAGGAGGTGGAGGTGGGCTGTCTTTTTTTTTTTTTTTTTTTTTTTTGCGGTACTGGGGATTGAACTCAGGGGCATTCTACCTCCGAGCTATACCCCCAGCCCTATTTTTTATTCTTTATTTTGAAACCGGGTCTCACTAAGTTGCAGAGTGCCTCACTAGGTAGCTGAGGCTGGCCGCGAACCCGGATCCTCCGGTCTCAGCCTCCCGAATGCTGGAATTACAAGCGTGTGCCACCACGCCAGGCCATGGCTGTCTTTTTTTTTTTTATGGGGACTCCAGACCACAGTGCCCAGGAAGCTCAGCATGACCCCCACACAGGATCTACCCATGGGGCACGGGAAGGGGCCTGGTGAGCCGGCTGCAGACCCTCCGTGCACCCGGGAGGAGCTCGGCAGTGCCTCTGCTGCGCCCTGTCTCCCCTCGATGCCCATGTCTGCGCCAGGCTGGCCGCACATGGGAAATATAGTTGGAGGGAACCCGGGGGAGACTCAAGACTTCCAGGCAAAATCACAGCACAGCTGCCGGGTTCTCACCATCTCCTAAGATTTGCACGGGGACGCAGACAAGGCGGAGCGGTCCACCCCACCAGGAGGGGCCCAGGCTGGGACACCGCCCTCCCCCTGCAGATGGGTCGCGGGATAATTGCTGTCCTCTGAAGGAGCCCAGTCACCCAAGTTTACTTTGGAGGAAGTTTTGAGAAGTTGATTTCACAGCCGGGCGTGGTGGCACACGCTTGTAATCGCAGTATTGGGAGGCTGAAACAGGAGGATCGCAGGTTCAAGGACAGCCTCCGCTACTTAGTGAGGCTCTCAGCAACTCAGTGAGACCCTGTTTCAAAATAAAGAATAAAACAGGGCTGGGGGCATAGCTCGGAGGTAGAATGCCCCTGGGTTCCATCCCCAGTACAAAAAACAAAAGAAAAGTTGATTCCTGATTCCAGCTGGGTGTCTGGCCTAGGGGTCTACCACAGGGACGACAGCTCAGGAACACGGCAGGGTCTCCTCCCAGGAGGGGCCACCGGGCTGGCGTGGCACCCACTTCCCCTCTGCTTACTTTCCAGCTATTTTCTACACCGCTGCCATCCTGGGCCCTGCTGCCGGCTACCTGATTGGAGGCGCCATGCTGAACATTTACACGGAAGTGGGCCAGAGGTGAGCAGCCCAGGGCCCCAAAGGTGGTGCTGACACAGCGGAGTCCGTGGCTCCCAGGAACAGCCTCCTGGTCCCCCAGGAGGAGGGCCCCAGCGCTGGCCTTGGCCCCGGGGCCTGAGCCTGTGGGTGGCTCCGGAAGCCGGGCCTCGGCAGGATCAGGACAGAGGGACGCAGGCTGGTGCCAAGTGCCCCGGCCCCGGCCAGGGCTTCTCTAAGGCCTCGCCTGCAGGACTGACGGCCCTCGTCCAGCTGCCAGCAGGAGATTCTCTTGTGTCTTTCATTTCCTGTGTCTTCTTTGTGATGATAGTTGTTTGTGAACTTAAACAGCAGAGCAAGCAAGTAGGAGGGAGGAATGGGCAGAGAGAGGGAGGGCGGGACATTGGACCACAGGGCCCTGGTGACACCTCCGGTTCTTTGTCCTGCGTGCAAAGGCCTGCTCTTAAATTGCCCTGGCCTCCCAGACAAGTCTTGGGCATGGCTGTCCCTGAGGACTCTCTGGGGGTGGTGCCTGCTGGGGTTTCTAGCCCTCCACCCTCACAAAAGTCCCCTCTGGCCTGGCGATGACACGGGGCCCAGCATGCGTGCTGTGCGGAGCCCGAGCCCGGAGGCCGGTCAGGCGCGAATCCCTGGATCATGATCCTCTACTCACGCTTCATGATCCAGCTCAGTTTTACACAAAGTGAGGAGACAGAGCACGTTCCCCCCGACCCCTGGGGCATTTCCATGTTAGACTGGGCCAGGCAGTGCTGCCGGCTAGCTGCGTCCACTCCCGGCCCCCACCTCCTCCCAGGGATGACATACACCTGGCTGCTCCCTTTCCCTCCATCCTTCTAATTGGAGAGAGCGCCCATGTGTAATGGTGCCTCTGCAGGTAGCTCAGGGAACTGCAGCTGAGCTCCTGTCCCCAGCTCCAGGGGTCCTGGGGACACCATCGCCCCCCCCCCCGACACTGGTGGGGGAGGGGCGTTCTGCTGTTGCTTGGAGAGCCTGCCCCTACGGGCGTCACAAGGTCTCTTCCTCAGCACCCTGCTGCAGGCACCCTCTCCTGCAGGCCAGGGTTTGGAGCTGGCGGGCTGGGTGTGTTTGGCGGGGTGGGGGGGCTGGCAGCTATACTGTGTGAGCCTCTGTGACTAGTGGGCACGGGTCCCCAGAGGTCTGCAGGTGTGTGGTGTGCACGTGGG
>PVLC010034267.1:0-17003 GCA_004027655.1 Graphiurus murinus
AAAAAAAAAAAAAAAAAAAAAAAAAAAAAAAAAAAAAAAAAATCTGTGGTTGCTGAGGATAGGAGGGAGGAAGGGATAAAAAGGTGAGCACAGAGGATTTGTAAAGCAGTAAAACCATGCTGCACAATTCCATAATTAAGGATACATGTCATTACACATTTGTCCAAACCCACAGAATGTATATCACCAAGAGTGAACCCTAACATAAGCTATGGACTTTGGGTGATAATGATGTGTCAGTGTAGGTTCATCAACTGTACTAAATGTAACTGCTGTGGTACAGGATGGGATGTCCATAGCAGGTAAAGTGATGTATGGGTGGGGACAGGGGTTACAGAAAAAACTTTCTGTACTTCTCACTCACATTTGCCGTGAACCTAAAGGTGCTCTTAAAACTTTATTTGAGCCAGTTATGGTGGCACATGCTTGTAATCCCAAAACTTGGGAGGCTGAGACAGGAGGACCACAGGTTCGCAGCCAGCCTCAGCTACTTAGTGAGACTCTACAACTTAGTGAGACCCAGTTTCAAAATAAAGAATAAAAAATAGGGTTGGAGGTGTAGCTTGGAGGTAGAATGCCCCTGGGTTCAATCTCCAGTTCTTCAAAAAAGAAAAAAAAATTATTCAAAATAAAAATATATGTGGTTCAAGGATGTCACACAGTACATGAAATTCATTTCTGTGAGTTTTTAAAACACTTTCTGAATCATTAATAGTTCAAATAATTTATTACAAAATTGCTTTATCAGTTTATACTCTAGAGTTTCCATCAAGACATCATTTTAGGCTGGGCATGGTGGCGCACGCTTGTAATCCCAGCATTCGGGAGGCTGAGACCGGAAGATCCGGGTTCGTGGCCAGCCTCAGCTACCTAGTGAGGCACTCCGCAACTTAGTGAGACTCGGTTTCAAAATAAAGAATAACAAATAGGGCTGGGGGTATAGCTCGGAGGTAGAATGCCCCTGAGTTCAATCCCCAGTACCGCAAAAAAAAAAAAGAGAGACATCATCTTAGGATTTTGCTGCTTTAAGAATTCATAAATGGTGAATTCCTATAGGAAAGATGTGAAATTTAGATCTCACTGTTACCACAAGAGCTGAGTGCTTCTCTCTTCCAACATTAAGAAATAAATGGGTTATTATAAAGGAAGGTAGTTAGGAAAAATAATCCTAATTCTAAAGTCACCTTTTTGCCCAGGCATTGAAATTAAGTTGAATGCATGGCAGCAACCTTAAATTATTTATTAGCTGTGGGTGTGGGTCACGGTCTAAAACTCAGTATAAGGGCACAAGTCAACAACAACAACAAAAACCTGCCAGCTGGAGAAGCAGTGGTTTCACTGTGCTGCTCCTGGTGTCCCAAGAGTGTGGCTTGAGGGCCGTACAAGGAGATGAAGTGGAGGCTAAGCAAGCTGGCATCCAGTCTTTCCACCTTTCTCTGACAGTCCATGTTTTTAAATATGGGATTTCTCAGTATTTTATTTCAAAAGGAAATTTTTGTTTTTACTGTTAAAAATAATGTCTTGAAAACACTCTGTAAAGCCAATGCGCTCTTACTGCACATACAAAGAAGGAAGAGGAGGCCGTTGCATTACATGAGGGTTAGCTCCCTCCAACTCTGGTATTCTATAAATATGATGTCATATTGTAATACTGAATGGTGGAATTCATACATCACTAAGGCACAATTACTCTTCTCAATGAATACTACTAGCCTCTTTTTTTAAAGAACCAGAACAAATATTATGATGATTTTTAAACACATGGGTTTCCCTTCTCCTTTCTTAAAGCTTACTAAAATACCAGTAAAAAATAATTTTAAAGAGTAACCTTGCAAAGTCAAAGAGAAGAGGGATGAAGACAAGAACTGACAAAAGATTTCAACCTGGTTTCAGGTGAAAAAATGAATGGGTGAATGGCAAGTGATTTACAAAGTGAATAAGCTGTGTGGACAACCTTAGTGTCCACACAACTCCAGAGTAGAAAACATCAACTATTTCAATATAGCTAAAAGAAAAGATTTTAAATGGTCTTATCACAAAGAAATGGCAAATACTTAAGGTGATAGATAGGCTAATTAGTCTGTATGATTATTCCACAATGTATACATGTATGAAACCATATCAGTTTGTACCACATATGTAGAGATAAAGTTATTTGGTAATTAATTGTTATTTGGTAATTAAGCATAAAATAAAGATTTAAAAAGAAATAAAGTTGAAAAACAATGGTAAAAATGGTATGTGGTGGGGGCAGAGGTGAAATATGGGCTGAGTGAGGAGCTTCTGTGTAAAACAGGCAGGCTGCTAAGTTCCCTGCCTCACCCTGTGCAGCATACCTTCCAACCATCAGAAAAAAAAAAAAGTGGGGGAGCCTGGTCTCTAGAAAGTGAACTAGAAAGAATCTGGATCAAGCATCCAGAAATCAGGGAGGGTGGTGATGAAACGCCAGACTGAAAAGCAGTGTTAAAGGGAAGTTCGAGCTACGAATGGTGCACTGTGCACACACACATACTTCACTCTTCTTTCCTGGGACACTGAGAGTCAGGCATAGTCCTCCAAGGCCAGACACTAGGGAGTTGTGTTCTGAAGAACTCCAGATACATAAGGAATCCCCAATTATTTTTAAAGAAAAAAATAATTTACCTCCTTTTCCCTGTATTGAAGCTAACTAGCTGGCAAACCCCACCATCAGATAGTAGAGCTTCTAATCAGCTCTTTGTGCTCACTTTGAAATGAATTGATAGGCAAGGATTATCATAGAGTTTTAAAAAAGTCACGTACATGAAAGAAAAAGGTTAAAACAAACAAATGATGTCTGGAAGACAAAAGTAACTCAGATTAAGTAAACACAGGACCAAGCAGAAGATTGAGGCAAAGAAAATGTCCAGGCCAATAACTGTGCAATTGGTCAAGTGACCCACCAAAATTAGTCCAAGAGGAAGGAAAAATTCTAGACGAGGTATCTACAAGAAAAAAAATAGGACTTAGAGATTATCTAAAAAGTCTAATCATGTGAAAAACATTAATAGGAATTCTCTAGTTTTGTCGGTGAGTTTAGTGAAAATTGATACTGTTAAGGAATCAAAAAAAGAAATGCAATTATGAAACCCAAGAAAAACAAAAAGTTATTCAAAAGAGAAAGCATGAGTTTCATTCTTGATCCAGCACTTATTAACATTTGCATATTCAAATTAATGTAAACACTAGCTATTTAATTTAATGAAAAATTTCAGTATTACTGATATGAAGAATGAGAGAAAGAGAATAATACTGACTCTTCATTACTATAAGGGAAAGTGGGAACATAAAGTTTAAATATGATAAAGTAAAAAATAGCACTGTGCACATGTGATTTAGGAAAATGGAGTTAATTATTACAAGAAATGCTTAAAGATGTGAAATTGCAAAACTCTGAGGAATCAAAGGAAGATAGAGTGGTGGGGTTGGAAAGCATGAGTTAGGCTGTTTTTCAGTGAAAGCCTTGTTGAACAATTTGATTTTAAATTACATGTGTCATTCATAACTGCCAAACTATGGAACCAGCCAAGATGTCCATCAACAGATGAATGGATTACAAAATTATGGGATATATACACAATGGAATTCTACTCAGCCATAAAGAAGAACAAAATTATGTCATTTTCAGCAAAATGGATGGAACTGGAGAATAATATGCTAAGTGAGATTAGTCAGTCACAAAAAGTGAAAGGTCAGATGTTCTCCCTCATGAGGAATCTAGGGAGAATCTGGGACACAGGAAGGACTCCAGACAAAGGAGGAAAAACTTTAGTGGAGTGAAGGAGAGGATCTAACTGAGGGCGACAGGAGGGGGGAGGAAGACTTGAAAAGGGAAACACTTCAATGGACATGATGTACATACACAAACTTATCAAAGCCAATCACTGTGCTGAAAATGAAAAGGTGGGGAAGGAGAGAGAGGAAGTGGGGTGGGGACTTCAGGAAGGCTCAACGAGTGCTGTGTGCATGTATGCCTCTCACCCTGAATTGCATCAAGATGTTGATTACAATGCAGCAATAAAAAATAAATTATGTGTTGATTAAAATAATATTAAAATTTTAAAATAAAACAATAGAAATAGGATGGAAGCAGAAAGAGAATGAAGAAACAAAATTACAGACCTTATAATAAGATATTCCACTACAAAGACCCTAGAGGAGAAAATTCTACCAGACAAAATTTATGAAGACAATTTATACGTGACTTTATCTTTCTAATAAAACCTCATATGTTTCTGTTCCAAATTACACTTTATCCCTCAATTAAATTCATGAATATTCTTTTAAAAACATACCACTCAAGCCGGCATGGTGGCGCACACTTGTAATCCCAGCATTTGGGAGGCTGAGACCTGAGGATCCGGGTTCGCGGCCAGCCTCAGCTACCTAGTGAGGCCCTCCGCAACTTAGTGAGGCTCTGTTTCAAAATAAAGAATAAAAAATAGGGCTGAGGGTATAGCTCGGAGGTAGAATTCCCCTGAGTTCAACTCCCAGTACCCCCCCCACACAAATATATATATATACCACTCAAGTCAACTTACTATCAGTATAAAATAAGAATTAGAATATGGATGTTTACAACACATTTCTGTAATGTTTTTTTGGACACATCTCTTTATTTTGTAAAGGGGAGGGAGGCAAAGTGGAGACTAAAGAAAGCGTCCTTGAATAAAAGTTCTCTGCACACTTTATTTTCCTTCTTAAAATAACACCTCTGAAATAATAGAAAAAAATCAAACACAAAAACTGGAATAATAATTACTAACCAGGAAGCAGATCTATGGATCGACTCTTGTTGCCAGTTGGATGGGAGACCAAGCAGGTCACAGTAGACACACCGCTACCTGAAGAGTGGCATGTACTCCTCACTGTCACCGTGTCATTGCTGTACCATTCCTTCTCAGTGATACAATTCCCCTCCGGGTTCCAAAAAATCTGCGCAGCTGGCTTGCCTGCAGCTGCCTTGCACACCACAGTTCTATTCTTCCCTGGAAACAGGCTCACGTCAGGGGGCACTGCAGGGATGTAAGGAAAAATGCTTCAGTCATGTCAGGGGGACATGGGATTTAGAGAGACACAGATCTGGTGATCTGAAATAGCACAATATTTGACATTCTTTACCTAAGACTTGAAGATGATATACATGACCAAAATTCCCATCAGTTGTTACTACATCACACCTGTAATACCCATCATGAATGGTGGTCACTGCATCGATCTGAAGGTGAGGACTCTGGTCAGGTCTGGAGACCCAGGTTATTCTCCCATCAGTACAGTTGGTTTCTATGGTCACATTTGCTTCTCTGTTGTAGGTGAGTGTGCACACAGGGTTGTCTCTGAGCCTTTTTTCCCATATTATTATCAGTGTTCTTGTCAATGGGACAGTAGGGCAACAGAGCACAGCCTTGGTACCCATCCGCACAGACAGTGAACTGTTAACTGGATATACACACAACACACAAAAGAGGATGAAAAAAGAAAAGCTTGATAAAGGACCTTGTGCATTCAAGTTATACACAGCAGATTACATGAAGTTGTACTGGACCCTTGCTTTGCTGGTATTCCAGAAATATTAGACTTACATAAGAAACTAGCATTCATAAAATATAGATGATATATTAAACCAAATCCTAATATCAAGCAATTTCCCCTGGTATTATTCATTACTAAGGAAATAATATGTATTGAAGTATAATGAAATTGTCAGGAGTTTTGATATTTAGAAACAAGTAGACAAAAAAAGAGAGTTCTAGATTAAATGACAAAGGCAGTGTTCTAAATCTAATATTTTGGTGGTGAGCGGGATTAGATTTATATGATTCATGCTCCTCAGGAAAGAAATGGAAGAATTAGATAGTGGTTGTCTCCCCTTGAGTTTTGATGAGTGCAAAAAAAATCAGTTACATGAAAACTAAATGCCTGTCCCTAAGGGTGACATTTCAGATAAACATAAATGTGGAAAGTGTACAGTACTTACTTTCTTTTTTCTTTTCTTTTTTTTTTTTTTTTTTTTTTTTTTTTTTTTGCGGTACTGGGGATTGAATTCAAGGGCATTCTACCTCTGAGCTATACCCTCAGTCCTATTTTTCATTCTTTATTTTTTGAAACAGAGTCTAAGTTGCAGAGTGCCTCACTAGGTTGCTGAGGCTGGCCGCGAATCCACATCCTCCAGTCTTAGCCTCCCAAATGCTGGGATTATAAGCATGTGCTACCACGCCCGGCTTGTATGGTACTTTCATTATAAGTAACTCAGATGGAATTCAGGTCTAACTAGCTGGAAATTTTGTAAGAGATCAACAAATTCTGTGAAATTAACAGATTTTAAAATAACCTATAATTTCATCAGATTAGTGATTACATGAAAATAAAATTGATAATGTCTAGTGATAAGAGATGTCTAGAAATACTTATTTCTGGTGAAAAAGTAGCATAGTGTATAAATTAAGAAACAAAGAAACCCAGAATTTGTTTCTTTAAGTTTTTCATAAAAAGGATTTTATGGCAAATATGTGATATTTTCAAACACAGCCTTTAGGTGAGTTTCTCTTCATTTTAGTTTAGTCACACATATCCCTTCAGATAGTTGGGCTGGGAATTTTGCTTGGATTTTGTTTCTGTATATTCAATCTAATTATCAGATTTAAGTATAAAAGTTGACCCCTTTTGTCCATCTTTACAAAAATTAAGCCCTGTAATCTGCAACATAGAATATAGAAATTCATTCTTCTCATAAGCCAACATAAAGTGTCCGTGACTGATGATGTTTGCTGAGAGGTGATTACTTAACCAATGCATCTGCCACACCTCACAACCCACTTGCAGCAAAGGTGAGAGTTAGTGATGTCATCACTTTAACATTGGCAGAAGCAACTGTGGCAGGGCAAACTTTTCACTTGAAGGAACCTAGTTTTTGCTAAACTCTGCATTTAATATCTCTCCTTTCCTGTTTTGTGTCACTTGTCTCTTCTAGGTATTCAGTCCTCCCATTTCACAGCGAAATAAAGAGCACATAACTGAAATAGGTTTGGTGGTATATGCCTGTAATCCCAGTACTTGGGAGGCTGAGACAGGAGGATTACAGGTTAGAGGCCAGCCTCAGCAATTTAGAGAAACTCTGTTTCACACAAATAGGGTGTAACTCAGAGGTAGAATACCTCTGGGTTCAATCCCCAGTATATAAAAAAAAAATCACATAATTAGATGAAAAAAGAGGCAAGACTTTAACACAGACCCAAGAGGGAGTTAAACTCATGATTTCTCCACCACTCCAACTTGGAGTTTACATTGAGACCATGCCTTGTTTGGGGAACCACTACTAGAGGCTGGGTCATTCAGGGTCCCTGAAAATGCAGCACTCAGATCACCATGTTCTTCAACTAGTCCTAGATCTGGCCTTCAGCCAGGTCATAAACTACTGTTTCTAATGAAGTTCAGCTCTCCATCCCTCAGAGCTGCCACTAGATAAGGAAGTGCATTACCTTCTGTGAGAGGGAAGGAATTGTTCTGCTTTCTATCCATACACAAAGTACTTGAATCTAGAAAAAAATTAGAGAAGAGTAAATGAAATCAATTCTATATACTTAGAGTTAAAGGCACAGTTTGTCCACAAAGTCTTAATACACATGATAGCACATAGGGCATTCAGGTAACCACAAATAAAATTATACAAGAATAATTGAAGAGTGAAAATTACAAGTTATGCCATTGGAGGGGTATGTTAACATCTTGAAAATGACATTTATGTTGGGGACAGTGGTGCACACCTGTAATCTCAGTACTTGGAAGCCTGAAACAGGAAGACTGCAGGTTCAAGGCCAGGAGCACACAGAGACCTAGGGAGACCCTGTTTCAAAATAAAATAGGGTTTGGGGTAGAGCTCAGAGGTAGAACATCCCTGGGTTCGATCCCCAATACCACAAAAAAATTTATATTTATAAGACATTAATCAGTGACAACCCATTCATGAATCACCAGATTTTGTCAACTATTTTGTACAAGGTAACCCTGCCTCCCTTCTCTGGCTTCTTCCCAACTACGAGAATTGATTCAATGTGGACCTCACACATGAGCTGGTCTGATTAAACTCCTTTCTCTAGATGCCACCCACTAATTAAATTTATTTGGTCCAAAAGTGGACACCTCACCCAGATGGACAAAGCAAAACCTTTTCTCAAGAATTTTAGAATCAGAACTTAGGGAAGAGTTTATCCATCTCTCTTCCTTCCTGTTTTTCCTACCTTGTTATAAGAAAAGGGAGGAAATGAATCAGAACCAGAGAGACGAACAGAGTTGGAGTTTTTAAATACTTCAATTTTTTTTGTTCCATAGTCCCTAAGGCCCACGTTCATTCCTTGTTTTGGGTTCTATAGTATTTTTAACAATAAAAATAGTTCTTCTCAACTCCAAACTTGATTTCTGAAAAATTGCTGTATTGTAATTTCTTTCAAAAAAACAAAACAATGATACCAGGGATAGAAGAATCAAGGCTATTTTGTTATTTTAAGGTACTGACATTACCCATGAAGTAGAGAGTTATTTGAAAATGGACTTGTACTAACTGTAAAACTATATTGCAAATCCTAAAAGAAAACAAGCATAACAGATATGCTAAAAGAAGAGAGGAAATAAAATTATATAAAATGCTCAATTAAAGCCGGGCGTGGTGGTGCACGCTTGTAATCCCAGCATTCGGGAGGCTGAGACCAGAGGATCCGAGTTCGCGGCCAGCCTCAGCTACCTAGTGAGGCATTCTGCAACTTAGTGAGACTCGGTTTCAAAATAAAGAATTAAAAATAGGGCTGGGGGTGTAGCTCGGAGGTAGAATGCCCCTGAGTTCAATCCCTAGTACCGCAAAAAAGAAATAAAATAAAATTTTAAAAAATGCTCAACACTACCAAAGGCATAAAAAAGTGAAAAGCAAAATTTAGCGAATAAAGAACAGGAGCAAGAAAGAGAAAACAGTAACAGCTGTGGTAGATATTATTCCAAACATATCAGTAATCACTTTGAACATCAATTATCTAAATGAACCAATTAAGAGACAGAGATTATCAGAATGGATTAAAGAGCAAGAACAATCTATATGTTATCTATAAGAAATTAACCATAAACATAAGGACACATATAGTTTAAAAGTAAAGACATATGATATTAACACTAATCAGAAGAAAACAGAAGCAGCTATATTGCCTTTCGACAGAGAATTGAGCAAGAAATGTTATCTGAGATAAAGTGAACAATTACATGATGATAAGTTGATATCAAGCTCATATGAAATTTGTACTAAAACAAATCACAGTCTGAGCCATAAAACACATCTTAACAAGTTTAAAAGAATAAAAATCTTACAATGTCTACTCTCAGATCATAGTGGAATTAAATTGTTAATCATTCACAGAAAAATAGCTGTAAAATCCCAAAATTCTTAGTGATTATACGTCATATGTCTAAACAATGAATGGGTAAAGAAGAAATCTCAGAAATTTAAAAATACTCTGAACATAATAAAAATACAACTTTTCAAAATCTGTGGGAAGTAACAAAAGTAGTGCTTCGAAGGAAATTCATAGCACTAGATATATAGATTAGAAAAGAAGATATAAAATCAATCATTCAAACTCCAACTTTAGAATATTATAAATCAACCAGGTGTGATGAGGCAGGCCTGTAATCCCAAAACTTGCAAGGCTGGCATAGGAGGATTACAGATTCAAAACCAGCATGTGGTAACTAGGTAAGATCTTGTTTTAAAATAAAACATAAAATAGGTATAGGAGTATAGCTCAGAGGTAGAATACCTCTGGGTTCAATCCCCAGTAAACACACACACACACACACACACACAGAGAATATTATAAATAAAAAAGAGAATTAAATTATAAGAAGCAGAAGAAAATAAATAACAGAGTAGAAATCAATGAAGTTGGAAATTAATAGAAAAAAATCAACAAAACAAAAGCTAGTTACATGAAAAGAGCAGTAAAATTGATAAGCCACTAAACAGACTAATTAACAAAAAAAGAGAGAGATGATGCAAGTTACTAATATCTGAAATTAAAGAAGAGACATCATTGCAGATTACATGGAAATCACAAGGATAATAAGGGACTACTATGAATAACTATTTGGCAAGTTAGAAAATAAAAGAGATTTGGCAACTTAGATGAAACAGATTGTCTATGTAGAAAATCTGACAGGATATAAGCATAATATTGAAAAAAAATCCACTGCTTTTCTATGTTCCAGCAATGAATACATGGATTTTAAAATTAAAAACATAAAACCATTTACATTAACACCCCCCAAAATGAAATACTTAAGTATAAATCTAACAAACATGGACATATAATGAAAACCATAAAACTGATAAAATAAAAACTAAATACATGGAAATATAGTCTATATTCACAGATAAAAAGATTCTATATTGTTAAGATGTCAGTTTTCCCCACCTTGATCTATAGATGCAATGCAATTCCAATCAAAATTTCAGTCAGTTACTCAGTGGATATCAACAAACTGATTTTAAAGTTTATATGGCAAGGCAAAGGACCCTGAATAGTCACTACATTGCTGAAGAACAAAACTGGACCAGTGACACAACCTGACTTCATGACTTACTCTAAAGCTACAGTAATCAAGACAGTGTGGTAATGGCAAAAATATAAACAAATAGATTAATGGAAAGAAGAGAGCTCAGAAATAGAGATACCAGTAGAATAGTGGAAGGAAATTGGGGGAAGGGGAAAAAGGAGGCTCGATGAAAGAAATAATTCAAGTAATGCTAAATACATATATGAAGGTGCCACTATCAATCTCAATAACTTGAATGGGGAGGGATGAGTAGGGTGGAATATAGAAGAAAACCAACAAGAGCTGTGTGCATGTGTGTTTCTATCCCCTGAATCTCATTATGATGTATAATTACAATGCACCAATAAAATTATACATATACTTTTATTATATATATACAGATATATTTATATACCTGTGTATGAAATACCTGTATATGAAATAGACCTACTAAATATAGTCAACTAATCTTTGACAGAAGAGCAAAGCTAAAACCATGGAGTCTTTAGAATGATATTCTTGTGAAAAAAATGATGTTGGGACAACTAAATATCCATGTGCAAATAAATAAACATATAAATCTAGACACAGACCTTATACTTTATAAAAATTAACTCAAAATGGTTTGCATGCTAATATGTAAAATGCATGCCAAACAATAAATCCCCAGAAGTCATCTGAGGAGAAAATCTAAATGGCCATTTGGTGATGATGTTTTAGCTATAAAAGTAAAGGCACAATCCATGAAAAAAGAATTAATAGCTAGACTACAGTAAAATTAAAAATCTCTAGTCTGAAAGATATGGTAGAGTGAAAAGACAAGCTCCAGACTGGGAGAAAGTATTTGCCAACAATATATATGATAAAGAATTGTTATCCAACACATATAAATAACTCACAAAACTAAAAATTAAAAATAAAACAGATTAGCCAGGTATGCTGGCACATGCCTATAATCCAAATACTTGCGAAACTATAACAGAAGGATCACAGGTTTGAAGCCAGCCTCAGCAACTTAGTAAAACCCTCAGCAACTTAGTGAGGCCCTGTTTCAAACTAAAAAATTAAAAGGGCTCAATCTCCAGTACAGAAAAAAGAGAAGGAAGGAAGGTTAAAAATATGGCAAAAATCTTATTGGACATCTCAACAAAGAAGATAGAGAGATAGAAAATAAGCAAACTAAACATGATCTACATATTATGTCATCATAATACAAATTTAACCAACAATGAGATACCACTGTACACCAAGGGCTGGTGGAGATGTAGAGCAACAAGAACTCTCCTTCCTTGCTGGTAGGAATAAAAAGTTTTCAATTAATTAGAAAACTAAACATAACTCTTATAATACAATTCAACAATCATGCTCTTTAATATTTGCCCAGAGTTGAAAACTGATGTCCACATGAAAACCTGCACATAGATATTAATAGCAGCTTCATATCTAATTACTAAAACTTAGAAGCAAGGTGTTCTTTAGTTAGTGAACAGATACATGAACTCTGCTGTATTCAGAAAATGGAATATTACTTGTGCTTAAAATGAATGAGGTATAAAGCCATTAAGCAGAAATAGAAAAAACTTAAATGCATATTGTAAAAAAAAAGTCACCAATCTGTAAAGGTTGCATATTGAATCATTCCAACAATATGATATTATAAGAAAAGCAGATAGGAGGAAATCCAAGATGGCGCCTGAGTGAAACAACTTTTCCCAGATGCTGTGATTTCGAACAAAATTTACCATAAAAGGAGCCTTTTAACTGAAGGAAATAACAACGAA
Source organism: Graphiurus murinus (assembly GCA_004027655.1). Taxonomy (NCBI): domain Eukaryota; kingdom Metazoa; phylum Chordata; class Mammalia; order Rodentia; family Gliridae; genus Graphiurus; species Graphiurus murinus. The sequence continues at coordinate 12,372 of PVLC010034267.1, forward strand.
AAAAGTGATATTTGAACTTCAACTTTAGAAAACCCCACGCAGAAGAGTCAGGCTGTGGAGCCGGGACTTGGAGCTGTGGTGATCAACCAGAAACTGTAAGCTACAAAATCCACACAGCGACTAGGCAGGTGTAGAACAAGCACCCCCAGGAGCCCACACCCTACACAGGCGGGGATGACCAAAACAGCCACAGCAACAGGAACTCGTGGGACGGGAGGATCAGCGTAAGCTCCTGCGGGTCTGCCCTTGTCCACCACTGCAGAGAGGGAACGATGACTGTCTGCACAACAGAGCTTGAAACAGGACGACCGTGAGCGCAGCTTCTTGACATAAGGAAAGTGAACCAGAATGGCCGAAGCGTGATTGGGGTAATGGCATCGAGAGGTGCTGAACAAAGCCCAGGAGGAAGAGGGGAAACTGCCTGTGCCACGAACCGGCAGCCATCTTGCCACCAGTCCCGCCCAACCAACTTCCTGCCAGCTATCCAGACCATCAGTGACCTCTTGCGCCCCCAGCGACAGAGGTGGAGCAGGCTGAGCAGCACGGATCCGTAAGTCAGCACCTCCAAGGTACGGGGTCCATTATACAAAGGATAGACTCAGACACCCGCCCTTCTAGAGCTTAGGAACCTAAGGGGGGCAGAACCCAGTGCACGTAGGGCACCTGGAAAGACCCGACATTTAGACTGCACACCTGCCAACAGCAAAGGCAGGGAGAGAGAAGCAGTCAGGCTTGGTGGAGAGCCTAGAGACATAAGCTAACACCAACAAAACTCTCTGCCTGCATTGACAGAGAAAATAAAAATGCCAGAGGCACACTCGAAAATTTAAGCTTGGTACTTACGAACTAGCAGAGTGTTTGTTTTAGTATCTGGCTGCTGTTTTTAGACTTTGGGGTCTTTTTTGTTCTGTTTTGTGTTCTTTTTTTTTTTTTTTTTGGTGTTAAGTTTTATCTGTGTTTACACTGTTTTTGTTTGTATTACCTTGACACTTTTATGTTTGTTTGGATGTTACTTGCTTTGTAATTACTTGCGTAGGTTGTTGAAACTCCCCCTTATCCCTTTTACAAGCTTCCTCCCCATCTATATTCCTCTCCTCAACACTTTACCTTCTCTCTCTTATTTTCCTCTTTTTCCTGTCTCAGACCAAGACCATTTCATACTTCCACACTCAAAACTCTATTCTCACTACCAGATTATCCCGACATATCTACCATCTCTAATCTTTACAATATATCACCTCAACACACTCAACCTATTATTCTGCTGAAACATACCCTCTTTCTCACCCTATTCCTGCATTCACTACTGTGAGCTCTCACCCAAACTTTAACACAGATCACAACCTGTCCCTGTAAATACCATCAGACACCTCTAAACCCCCACTGCAGAGTTTGGATGAGAAAACTTGCAAGAATAGCAAAGATATAAATTCAAGAACAAGGGAACCATGGGAAGGAAAAATAACAAAGAAACAATGAGCTACCACAACCCCTCAATAACAGATCTCACCAACCCAGAATGGCAGAGATTACCAGAAGATCAATTCAGATCTCTAACACTAGAAACAATACAGTATTTTCAGAAAGAAAGCCGGGAAAATTGGAAAGAATTAAAGGAAGAAATAAAGGAACAAATAAACAAAGAATTCAACGACCTGAAAAGAAACCAGAGAAGCATTGAAGGAAGTGAAAGATGAAATAATTGAAATGAAGGCCTCAATACAAACTATAAACAGCAGATTAGATCACATGGAAAATAGAATATCACTCCTAGAGGATGGCCACTCCAAAAATGAATCTATAGTGCATAACTTACAAAAAAAAATATGACAGTATGAATTGGACATAGAAGAGATCTGGGCCAATTTTTAAAAGAGCTAACCTAAGAATAATAGGCATAGAAGAGGGATTAGAAATTGAAACTTATGGAATAAACAATCTCTTCAAAGAAATAATATCAGAGAATTTTCCACACATAGAAAGAGAAGTCAACACATACGTACAGGAAACATACAGAACTCCCTCAAGACAAGACCAAAGAAGAGGTTTGCCACACCACATAATAATCAAGTTGACTAATGTAGAGGCTAAGGAGAGAATATTAAAGGCAATAAAAGTAAAAGGCCAAGTGACATTTAGAGGCAAACCGATTAGAATCACTCCAGGTCTCCCAAATCAAGTCATGAAAGCCAGGAGAGGCTGGAGTAACATATTCCAAACTCTGAAAGAAAATGACTTGCAGCCAAGATTCTCATACCCAGCAAAACTCTCCCTTAAAATTGACGGGGATATAAAAACCTTTCATGACAAACAGAAACTGAAAGAATTTATGTCTTCCAAACCATCACTAGAGAACTACTTAAAGAGATTAACTACAAAGAAGAACTAATGAGTAAACATCAGAACCAGAGAAACAATAATTTCCAGGAAGCAAACAACTAAGCAAAGAAGAACAAACACTACTGTAAACAGAAGTCAAAACTCAAAATGTTAGGAATTAAAAATCATTTCTCAGTAGTCACACTGAATATAAATGGTGTCAATTGCCCAATAAAAAGGCACAAGATGGCAAAATGGATCAAAACCCAGAATCCTTCTATTTGCTGCCTACAAGAAACACACCTTACAAGCAAAGATTCCCATAAATTAAAAGTGAAGGGCTGGAGTAAGGTAATCCATGCCCATGGAACTTGAAGGCAAGCAGGAGTAGCAACTATGATATCAGATAAATAAGACTTCAAGCCTAAGTTTATCAGAAGAGACAAAGCAGGTCATTTTTTACTAGTAAAAGCACCAATCCAGCAAGAGGAAATAACAATTATCAACATCTATGCCCCAAACATAGGTGTAGCCACTTTCATAAAACAAATTCTGTATGATATAAAGATACACATAGATCCCAATACACTAATACTAGGAGACTTCAATACTCCTCTTACATCTCTAGACCGATCCTCTAAACAAAAGGTCAGTAGAGATGCATCAGATCTAAAGAATACCATAAACCAACACATATAGACTCTTTCACACAACTACAGCTGAATTCACATTTTTCTCAGCTGCACATGGAACCTTTTCCAAAATAGACCACATTCTGGGCCACAAAACGAGCACTGGAAAATTAAAAAAATGCAACATAATTCCCTGAATCTTTTCAGACCACAATGGAGTGAAACTAGAAATAAACTCCAAGAAGACCCAAGGTAACCGTGTAAACACATGGAGACTGAACACCACATTGCTGAATGAAGAGTGGGTCACAGAAGAAATAAGGGGAGAAATTAAAAAATTCCTAGAAACCAATGAAAACAGAGATACAACATATCAAAACTTCTGGGACACCTTGAAGGCAGTACTAAGAGGAAAATTTATAGCACTGAGTGCCCGCATAAGAAGAACAGAAAATCACCAAATAAATAACCTAATGACACAGCTCAAAGTCCTTGAAAAACAAGAACAATCTAACCCCAAAGCCAGTAGGAGACAGGAAATCATGAAAATCGGAGCAGAAATTAATGAAATAGAGAATAAAAAAATACAGAAAATCAATAAAACCAAAAGCTGGTTTCTCGAAAAAATAAACAAGATAGATAAACCATTGGCCAACCTAACCAAAAGAAAGAATCAACCCAAATCACCAAAATAAGAGATGAAAAAGATGATATTACCATCAACAGTATGGAAATACAGAGGATAGTAAGAAACTATTTTGAAAAACTACACTCCAACAAAATGGAAAATCTAGAAGAAATTGACAAATTTCTAGACACATACAACCTCCCTAAACTGAGTCAAGAAGATATAGAAAACTTAAACCGACCAATAACAATCAAAGAGATAGAAACAGCAATAAAGAATTTACCTTCAAACAAAAGCCTAGGGCCAGATGGTTTTCCAAGTGAATTTTATAAAACATTTTTAGAAGAGCTAATCCCAACACTCCTCAAGCTATTCTGTGAAATAAAAGAAACAGGATCCTCCCAAACACATTCTATGAGGCCAATATCACATTAATACCAAAGCCAAACAAAGACAACTCAAGAAAACTATAGGCCTATATCATTGATGAACTTAGATGCAAAAACTGCTAAACAAGATACTAGCAATGCGAATTCAAAACCACATCAGGAAATGATATGCCATGACCAAGTCGGGTTCATCCCAGGGATGCAAGGCTGGTTCAACATATGAAAAACAATCCATGTAATTCACCACATAAACAGAACCAAACACAAAAATCAGATGATCATCTCAATTGATGCTGAAAAAGCATTTGACGAGATCCAACACCCATTCATGCTACAAGCACTTCAGAGAATCGGGATACAAGGAACGTACCTTAACATCATAAAGGCAATATACAATAGGCCCACAGCCAATATCATATTAAATGGAGAAAAACTGCAAGAGTTCCCACTAAAAACAGGAACAAGACAGCCGGGCGTGGTGGCGCACGCTTGTAATCCCAGCATTTGGGAGGCTGAGACCGGAGGATCCGGGTTCGCGGCCAGCCTCAGCTACCTAGTGAGGCACTCCGCAATTTAGTGAGACTCGGTTTCAAAATAAAGAATAAAAAATAGGGCTGGGGGTATAGCTCGGAGGTAGAATGCCCCTGAGTTCAATCCCCAGTAC
>PVLC010034268.1:5473-17103 GCA_004027655.1 Graphiurus murinus
AAAAAAAAAAAAAAAAAAAAAAAAAAAAAAAAAAAAAAAAAAAAAAAAAAAAAAAAAAAAAAAAAAAAAAAAAAAAAAAAAAAAAAAAAAAAAAAAAAAAAAAAAAAAAAAAAAAAAAAAAAAAAAAAAAAAAAAAAAAAAAAAAAAAAAAAAAAAAAAAAAAAAAAAAATAGAAAGAAAGAAAAGAAATGAAATAATTAAAAATAGAAAGTAAAAAGTAGGAAAAATGTAAATATAAATAAAATATAAAAAATATAAATTAAAATAAGAAACAGGAAAAATATACTAAAATTTTCCCAAAGGAAGCTGATGTAGCAATATTACTAATTGGACAAATACAAGGCATTGTTAGGGACAGAAAAGAGTTCCATTAAGTATAATAAAAATAACAATTCACACAGAAGATATGTCCCACAGTCGACTTTTGGATTTAATTCTTTAAAAATCTCCAGTGAATGAGAGGTATTGGGAAAATCGAGATTTATAGTTGCTTTTTGAAAACCAAGTAGTAATTTTATTGTTGTTACATTGCTTCTGGGGCAGTTATCATGTGACTGAGAGAGAGAGACAGGCATGGTGGAGAAGTATTTTTAGCATATTATAATCTTAATACAATTTTATACTACTAAGTAGTTCATTCTGTAAAGTCCTTTTGAAATGGATAAACGAACAATGGTTCTAGCTGAACACAATTTATATTTCCCTATTATTTACAAAATAAGGATAAGAACCCAAACACAAGCTCATGTTATAACAGGCCCTACAATGAAAAGCCAAAGGAGAATCTTCTTTCAGCCTTTTAGAGGCTTAGCAGATAGCATATAAAAGAAAAATAATTTGGGAAATGACATTAAGATTTCTATGATATGAGTTGGGTTTAATAATAAAAGCTTTAAGCTGGGCATGGTGGCACACACTTGTAATCCCAGTACTTGGGAGGCTGAGACAGGAGGATCGGGGTTCATGGTCAACCTCAGCTACTTAGTAAGGCCCTCTACAACTTAGTGAGACCCTGTTTCAAAAATAAAGAATAAAAAATAGGACTGGGGGTGTAGCTCAGACGTAGAATAGCCCCAGGTTCAATCCCTAGTACCGCAAATAAATAAATAAATAAATAAAAACTTTAATATTAATAAATATTGTTTTCATTCCAAAGACGTGTTGGGCTTAGTGTGGACTTAGCCCATCTTGGGAAGCAGGAATGTGATCATGGATGTCAAATAAATGAGGTGACCAGATTTGGGAGATCTTTCAGATGAAAGGTAGTATATTTCATGCATGTTTCAATTTTATAAAGAAGCCAAACTGTGGACTGAATAAACCCCCGCCCTGCCGCTGGTCTCCTACCACCCGCCTGCTTGTTTCTTTTGCTGTAGCATGGGGCTCCATGACTTCTGTTGTGATGGGGGCCTTAGGGAGCGAGTCCTGATTGTGCTGCCCTGTGCCGAGCATGGCACCGAATCGCTTATACCTCTGATAAGCTCTTGAGTTCCTACTTCCCCACGTCCTTGCCAGCATTTATTGTTTGACTTAAATGCATTGAGAGCAAAAGAAAGGCTGGTATTCAGACTCAAATGGAGATGTTTAATACAGCAAGCTTTAATTTTTCCTTACACTTCTAAAGTTTTATAACTCTTTAGGCTCACTCGCCCTCCTTTTGGGAATTTCAGTATGTGTGCTTTAATGGTTATTTATTCTGCACTAGATAAGTAGGATCTAATTTAATGATGGTGCCACTTTCCAGTTATATAGGAACAGATAAGTTAAGCGACTTGGCCAGGCTAAGAATGCTGAAAGGCAGCCAGGCCGGAATGCCCAGGGACGGTCTGACAAGCACCTGCTGTTTTCTTGTGGTCTTAGCTTTCTTTTCTTCCTTCTCTTCTTCTTCTTCTTCTTCTTCTTCTTCTTCTTCTTCTTCTTCTTCTTCTCTCTCTCTCTCTCTCTCTCTCTCTCTCTCTCTCTCTCTCTCTCTCTCTCTCTCTCGATTAAATTCAGAGGCACTCTACCCCTGAACTACAACCCCAGCCGTTTTTTTAAAATTTTGAAACAGAGTCTCCCTAAGTTGCTGAGGTCCTTGTTAAGTTTCTGAGGCTGACCTACAACCTGGGATCCTCTGTCTCCATCTCCCAAGTAATGGAATTACAGCCATGCTCCACCATGTCCAGGAAAATTGTTCTTCAGGAAAAGAACAATTTTATAATTAAGAAATTCATGCACAATTTATAAAAAAGAAAAACACAACCAAAAATGTAGTCATACTCCCACAATATTCAAATAACTACCTTTAAAGATTTTCCTATATCTTTTCTTGACCTCTTAAAAATCTTTCATGATAACTTACAAAATATAGATTTTTGTACATATGTTGCTACATTAGTTTATTTAGCAATGTGTCAGCAATGTTTTCATATTTCATTAAATACTTAAAACAATGCATAAGCCAGGTGTGGTGGCGCACGTTTGTAATCCCAGCATTTGGGAGGCTGAGACCAGAGGATCCGGGTTCTCGGCCAGCCTCAGCTTCCTAGTGAGGCACTCCGCAACTTAGTGAGACCTGGTTTCAAAATAAAGAATAAAAAAATAGGGCTGGGGGTATAGCTTGGAAGTAGAATGCCCCTGGGTTCCACCCCTAGTACTGCAAAAAAATAAAAATAAAAAATAAAACAATGCATAATGGTGATTTAATTAATGCATTTGAATAATATTAAATTAAGATGATTACAAAATTCACTTACATCAACCCCCTACATTTGAACATTTAGGATGTCTGTAAGTTGTCATGTCTTGGACAGTTGCTTATTGAGAAACTGGGCTAGGCACTGCACAAAAGGGAAATAATTTCAAATACAACTGACACTTTGAGCACCATTACTCCTCACTGTTGACTGGTCACTTTCTGCCATTTCCATGAACTTGAGGATAATTTTGTTTTACTTTAAAAAAAAAAAAAAAAAAAAAAAGAAGACCACCTGAGATTTCTGTTAGAATTATATTCAATATTAATAATTTAATAATAGGAAGTATTGATATTTGTAAAATACTGAGCCTTTTTATCTATTTCTGACCTTATAGATTTCCAAAGCCATTTTAACATTCTCTACATTTAATTTGTGGGTTTTGACAGCTCTTGTTGCTTTGGGACTTTTTTGCCCTGGTGTTTTTTTGTTTTTAAATTGACAATTGCTAAAAGAATAAAATATCATTCTACTCAGCAATAAAGAATAATAAAATAATGTCATTTGCAAGAAAATGGAAGGACCTGGGGAACATTATGTTAAGTGAGATTAGCCAGTGACAGAAAGTGAAGGGTCATATGTTTTCTTTAATATGTGCAAGCTAGGGAGTAATTGGGATGCCAGAGGGACTCCAGACAGCAGAGGAGAAACCTCAGTGGAGCCAGGGAGGTGGTCTAAGGGAAGGGGAGGGGGAAGATGAGGTTCACTGTTGGAAATACTAACATCAACTGTGTGTACATATGGGAAAATCCCAATATCAGCCTCAGTCCTCTGTATGGGAAGAGAGGAGATGGGGAGGCGGGGAGGGGGGCACCAAGTGCTGTGTGCGTGTATGTCAATGTCAACAGATTCACATTATGATGTGAGATGATAATGCACCAATAAAAGCACATTTAAAAAAAAGAATAAAAATTGTATTTTTTCTGTATTTGCTTATTATATATACTTTGCTAAGTATCTCATATTTTTTAAAAAATGCTCTACAACCATAATTTTTTTTTCTGTTTGTATTTCTAATTATATATATTTCTAATTATATATATATATATATACATATGTATGTGTATATATTATATATATACATATATATGTACATATATATATGTACATATATATGTATATATATATATATATATTTGTGGTACTGGGGATTGAACCCAGGGGCATTCTACTTCTGAGCTATGCTCCCAGGCCTATTTTATTTTTAATTGTGAAACATGGTCTTACTACGGTGCTGAGGCTGGCATTGAATCTGTGATCCTCTTGTCTCTGCCTCCCAAGTACTATGGTTATAGGTATGTGCCACCACACCCAGCATATATGACTCAACTATATCAACCCCAAATCTTAATAAGTGAGCTTTTTTGGGGACATTTTATATCTAGCTCTAACAGTAGGAGTTCTCTGAAAGAAGCAGCTGCCCATTGCTGCGCTGTTTAGTGCTCATGTCCACCTGCCCGTAGTCCTGCGGAAGCTGAGGGAGTGGTTTCTTCTTGCATGCTGAGAAAGCCATCCCCCCCCCCCCCCCGCCCAGTCAGTGCTATTGTGGCTCTCACCATTTGGAGATGCTGGATTCTTGTAGGGACAGGACTGCGGATATTGGCTGATTGATTGTGGTATTGGGGATTAACTACACTCCCAGCCATTTTTATTTTTTATTCTGAAACATCATCTTGCTAAATTGCTGAGAGTCTCCCTCCTTTGCTGAGGCTGACCTCCAATCTGCCATCCTCTTGTCTCAGCCTCCCATGGACTGAGATCACAGCTGTGCACCACCATGCTGCCTTGGAGCCGGAGATTTTTATGTGGAGGAAATACAATGTGTACCAGGCCAGCCCTTTCCTCAGAGACCTCTGTGCCATCACATCTCTACCCGAGGAGAAGTCCCCATGTGATCTGGCCCGGGCTCCACGGCCTCCCTCTGCTCCTGAGCACACCCACCATGTCCCTCTTAGACTTTTTGCATTTGTGTTTCCCCTTCCTGAAATGCTCTTCATCCTATCTCCCCCAAAAACTCTTTCCAAAAACGTCATTATCACGTGAGACCTTCCCTGTCTTAGTTTGGCTGCTCTCGTAACAATGTCAAAGAGTGGATGGCTTAAAAAGTAGAAATATATTTCTCACTGTTGTGGTCTGGGCAGCTTAAGATTGGGGTGTCAGTGTGGCTGGTCTCTTGGTTTAAAGATGGTCATCTTCTTGTCGGTTCTCACAGGGTGAGGAGTGAAGAGAGAAGAAGCAAGCTCTCTTGTCTCCTCTTGTAGGAGCACAAATCCCATTCATAAGGGCTCTATCCTTACTATCTAACCACCTCTTCTTTTTAGTCTACTCTTCCAGCACTGTGAGCAAAACACCGGGCACAGACAACACTGAGGAGAAAAAAATTATATATATATAGGCTCTATATATTATATTAATAATTAATACTTAATTAATTAGAGCCTATATATAATTAATTATATATAAAATTAATAATTAATTGATTGATTATATAGGCTCTCTATATATAGGCGCTCTCTCTCTCTCTCTCTCTCTCTCTCTATATATATATATATATATATATATATAGGCTCATGATTTCAGAGGTACAGTCCATGGCTGGCCAACTCCAAGGCAGATGTTATGGTGGCACCCAGTGTGGTGGAGGACACCAGCTTATCTCATAGACTCCTGAAAGGAGAGAGAGAGACAGAGAGGCAGACAAACATACAGGAAGTGACCAGGGACAGATGGATTCCCAAAGGCCATACCCCCAGCTACCCACTTCCTCCAGTCGTGCCCCACCTGCCTGAATTACCACTCAGTAAACCCATTTGGATTATTAATCCTTCAGCGGATTAATCCACGGAGGAAGTTAGAGTCCTGATTCAATGATTTCCCCTCTGAATATTCTTGCATTGCCTACCTGCTTTCAACACATGAGCCTTTCCGGGGACATTCCAACACCCGTCCCCGCCCCCCCACCCCCAACCATAACATTCCCTGAAGGCCTCACCTCTGAATGTCATCATATGGGGGAGGGAGGCTTCACTTTTGAGTTTTGGGGACACACAGACATTCAATCCTCAGTATTCCCTAATGATCTAGTTTAAAATTTTCACCCCCAAGTAGACGTTCCCTCTCCCCTTCTGCGCTTAAATTTAGCTCCTAACTACGGTCCTCTGTCTAGTGCCACTATGACCCACTTACGTATTCATCTCTGGGTTCGTCATCTATGTGAGTGCACGTAGGTGTGTCTTCCTATACACTAGTGTAATGTCTAGCCCTGAACACCCAAACTCCTGGAGAGAGGTGTTTTTATAGCTGTTCGTTTCTGCATAACTGGGACCTAAAAAGTCCCTGACTTACATTAAAATGCTGAATGACCCGTAATGGGATAACTGAAGGGGGATGGGGTTGCTGCCTCCTCAGTCCATGCTACTTTTGATCTTGCAAGCTCTCCAACTTGCCTTCTTCTTTTCCTCCTTTCTCAGAGACAGTCAATTAATTAACCTGTCTCAAGCAAAGCAATATGGAGCTCATTTTGCTGTTTGGGGAATTCCTTGGGTCCTTACCTAACCCAGCTCCAAGTAGATTTTTCAAATGTTTCTCCAATGTAAAGTTAGTGGTCTTCCAAAAGAGGATACAACTCTCCTTTTTAAATAGAAATCAATATTAAGCATAATCAGGCAGTTATGTAAATTGGACCAAGGCAGAGAACCATAAAAAGTGAGACTGTATTAATTCCAGATTCCAGATTGGTCTTCTAAACAAATTTCCCTCCCTAAAAAGTCTCTCTTCATGCGTATTTTAGAAAAGCATGGACTATCTCCATACAATATCTTATTTGCAATATATATTCAAACTCTCCTGGGTATGGTGTATAGAACGAGATAATTTAACAGTAGCCACGGCCCATGACACTTTAAAACAGAATGATTAGAGGAAGATGTTTCAAGAGAGCTTTAGCAGCCATTTGTAGAGGTCAGATAATACAGAATTAAAATGGGACTGATGTGGAAGGAGATACAACAGCCCATTAGTGGATTTAATAAGTGATGTAAAATTATGCAGTGTTTTATACACCATCCAAGTCAAAGACCTTAGACAATCGGATTAGAGGACCAGAATGCAGATAGGAAATCTGCAATTCCACTTTGCTGTGATCTGGATCAGGAACAGGCCAGTGGCTTGGACCCCGGTGTGCCGCCATCTGGAGGTGACAGGACATTAAAGAGACAGGGCTTAGTAGAAGGTCTTATGTCATTGGGAGTGGGCCCCTGAAGGGGACTGTCAGAACCTGCTACCTTCCTAGTTCTCCTTCTGCTTCCTGGCAACCAGGTAAGAGAGCTTGCTCTGCCACAGACCCTTGGCTATGATATGCAGTTTTACCAAAGGCCCCACAGCAACAGGGCCAATGACTTGCACTGAAAGCTCGGAGCCAAGGCACATTATTTCCTTTGTACAAGTTAATTATCTCAGACATTTGTTACAGCGATGGAAAGCTCACACAGATGTGCCCCAAATGCAGATAAAACTAGAGGGATAAAAGTAATACCAATGACACATACTCAAAATTCAGTTCTTAAGGCACATAAACACCATGGGACTCTTAAATCTGATAATATTATAGTGAGCTAGAAATAAATTACCAAAGAAGCTGTTCTACGTGGTAGAAAAGCAATCGATTGTGCCTACCAGGATTCCAGATTTAAGTGCTTATTCAATATGCCTGGTGAGAACATTTAGCATTTACATCAATTAAATAAGAGTAAGCTTGGCATGATAGCGCAGGACTGTAATCTCAGTACTTGAGACAGGAGGAGCGTGGGTTCAAGGACAGCTTCGGAAACTCGGTGAGATTCTCAGCAACCTAGTGAGACCTTGTTTCAAAACAAACAAACAAAAAAAGGGTTGAGGGTATAGCTCAGAGGTAGAATGCCCCTGGGTCCAATCCCCAGTACCACACAGACACACAGACACACACACACACACACACACACACACACACACACACAAGAAGAATGGTGACACCCTGTGGAATGTCTGTCGTGGAGTGTGTGGGTGTGTCTCTATTGCTTTGCCTTTCAACTCTGTCCTTGTGACTCTCCACTCTACAGCAGCCTGGGCTCACTCTCCTCTCGTGAATATGCACGTGTTTTCTCTTTGCCTGGAACTTTCTTTCCAGGGATACCAAGTGCTGTGTGCATGTATGTCACTATCACTGCGACTACATTATGCTGGGAAGCTATCATGCACCAATAAATGTATGAGAAAATAAAATATTGTTTTTCCCCATGACAACCTTCCTGGCACCCTGTCTAAAATTTTACCCTTTCTAACCCTTGATCTGATTTATTTTCCTCCTGAGTCCTTATAATATATCATACTATAGCTTTTATGTGCTTATCTTGTGTATACACTAGTACATTAGAATGAAAACTTCATGTGGACAGAGGTTTTAGTCTCTTTTGTCCACTCCTGAATTTTGAGTGCCCAGGTGTTTGGTTAATATTAGTTGAATGAATAATTTGCTTGGGATAAACTTAATCTGCACTACTTGGCAGAACCATATAGAAATTCTAGGTTTTAATCTCTGGTCATTCAATGCCGGCCATGTTGCATTGGATGAAACATCAATTTTTCACATCTATAAAATGAAGCTGATAATAAATATTGCCTGGAATACCTCCAAGATGTTAGGAGGAACAGAAGAGAATGTATCTATAAGAAAGTCCACCACTGGTAACACCTAGCCTAGAACTATTTGAATGAAGTGTCGTTTTTACACCATGCGTGGCTTTGCAGATTTTCCTGCTTAGTAGGTTAGAAAATAGGCAACTTATAAATACATAGCCTTCCCTCGTTAATAATGCTTACTGGAGCCTCTTTAGTGAGGGGGTATGTTTGCTATTTTGCAGACTGAATTCAAGCCCAGCAGAAAGAATTTGTCCTGCCGTGAGCATGCGTTCCACTCTTCCCCTTGGGATCAGTCCTTCTTCACCGGATGGGTGGGTTCTGCCTCTCGGGTGGGTGTCTGCAGGCCTTTCTGATCACCAGGGCTGGGCGAGAGGGTGCTCCTGGGTCCAGTGGGGAGAAGCCAAGGGTGCTGCAGAATGTCCTACAATGCACAGGCTGCTCTCCACAACAGCTAATCTCCAGTCTCTGATTTTCTAATGGCTTTTGGAGCTTGGTAATAACCTACTTTGGGGATCACTTTGGGGACTGCTGCTTAGGAGTTGCATGGCAAGTTTCTTTTGTGGAAAGGACCGAGAGGGGTAGTTTGGAAGGCTTAAGGAAGTGGAACAGTCTGGAGCAGCCCATAGGCACCAGGGTCAGGAGGAAAAGGCAAAGCCAAACAAAACAAAACAAAAAGGATCCTTTGCATGCACATTGAGGGACACACATGCTAATGGAATTAAAAATTCAGTCACTACTACATCCGCCATTTAGATGTGCTTTAAGAGGGGATTATGAAATTAGAATTTTTCTTTTGCAAAAAACAAGCAAAGAAAACAAAACAAAAACAAAAACAAACAAACAAAACAACCCTTGGTTTTGACTTCTCATGTTTTCCTCGAAGACTAAAATGCAAAGGGACAACTATGGTACTTGTCCATCTTTTCAATGAGTATCATGGGGTTTGAGATGCGGACTTACTTATTTCAAAATGGTTTTCATAATAATAATAATAAAATGGTGTTTCTCCACTGTTGCAAATGTGTTTTCTGAGAAGAGGCAAGATTGATCATGAGTCCAAATGGCCACTGCTGTGTTCTTTTATTGGAGTAACAATTCTTTTTAAATATCCTCATGGCAAATTGTGTTCAATTTTGGAGGAGAATAAACATGGGATGAATTACAAATTTAGAAGAAAACTTGGACTTGCTGAATTCCACAAAGCAGTGTGTAGAAAACAATGGCAGTAAGAACGTACTCAGAACTCAGCCTGCTGCATAGTAATTCTGGATAAAAAGGAACCCTGTCTTTATACAACCCCAAACCACAAGAATTCCCAGTTCCGAAGTCTTTCTTTTTTCTTTTGTGGCTAATACTAATTGAGGAAGTCCAAGGAATGTAGAAAATGCTATTGCCTGAATGAACTTTTTTTCTAAAAAAATATTAATTTTTGGATGTAGATACAGACCCCTGAAATCCGAAGAAAGAGTTTAAAAAATGGATGATCAACCAAAAATGTGATTTTGGCCTCTGACTTCAGACAGAAGCTGCAGATGAATGAGCCCCAAAGTCTTGCTACGCTCAAAAGTGTGTTCTGTGGACTTCTTGTTCTTTACATAGATTTATGACTTCTAAATGGAAGTTTTTCATACCGCCGCGCCCACAGGTTTACATTTGCCTTCTCTCATTGTTAACTAGGGATTTGTTGCGCTTGACTGTTTAATAACATTGAAGACCTTGTTCTTTCTTCCCCTCCCCTGTAGGATGCAATTAATGAGTATGTAACTCGGGACGGCACTCTAGAGGTCTTAGGTTCATTAAGAAAAGGCTGAATCTCATAAGTATACTAATATCTTGTGAATGTGCCTTATCACGTCTGTCTGGGTTTTGCTGTTCATTTCCTCGTGATAAGATTCCTGGGCAGCACAAACCTTCGGAAGTAAGCCCACAGGGCGGCCTGGCAAGTTTATTTGGGGAAGGAAATAATCAATTTAGAGCTATTACTGCCAGAGTCCTTAGCGAGCTCATTTCCTCCTCTAATGCCTCACAAGCTAATATTACATGTTTCCTAGCGACTTCAAAGGAGCAGCTTTGTAGGTTTTATTAAGGCAAAATTTCTCTGCAGGCAGCAAGTGTTTGTCATTAGCATGACTGCAACCCACAGACTTGCAAACATAGATCATAAAAGCTGTAGCAAAGGCTTATGCTGCTGTAGTACAAGACACTATTAACGTGATTCTGTGTTACAGCCCCATTACTGCCATCTTGATTTCTCTGTCTCCTGCTTCTTCATTATGGCTCAATGTATTGAAAATAGTGATTCTGCTAAGAGCAATACCTCCAAAACAATGTGCAGACAACATCTACAACCAGGGAACAACAGGCACCCCCCTCTCACCTGCTTGCCCATAGTGCATTTACTGCCAGGCCCTTATCCACACAGAGGAGCATTGAAAGTTCTAAAAGTAGTTGGGCATGGTCGCACATGCCTGTAATCACAGTACTTGGGAGGCTGAGACAGGAGGATTGCAGGCTCAAGGACAGCCTCAGCAATTTAAAAGGACTCTGAGCAACCTGGAGAGATCTTGTTTCAAAACAAAAAATATAAGGGCTAAGAAGATAGCTTGGAGGTAAAATGTTCCTGAGTTCAATCCCTAGTGTCACAAACAAAGCAAAAAAACAAATCTACTTTCTTGAGCTGGGTGTGATGGTGCACACCTGTTATTCCAGTACTTGGGAGGCTGAGACAGGAGGATCACAGGTTTGAGACCAGCCTCAATAACTTTCCAAGACTCTTAGCAACTTAGTAAGACCCTGTTTCAAATAAAATAAATAAAATAAAGAGGGCTAGGGGCATAGCTCAGAGATAGATACTTCTGGGTCCAAACCCCAATATCAGTAAGTAACATTCCAAAACAGAACAACAGCAAAGGGAACCTTTATGTAAGACTCCTGCAGGAAGCAAAGGAGAGTTTCCAGGCGAGAGGCTTGATCCTTCCCCAAATTCTTGATTGGAAGCCTGAGTGACTATCTAATAATCTGCCACGTCAGTATTCCTTGGTGCTCCTTTCACGGCGTGGCAAATGGTTGTCTTTTTGTCATGGGATAACAGGGTCCCACTCGTGGGTCCTTGGCCTCCGTGATAAAAAGAATTTTAACACGTGCCAGTCAGGAACAAAAGGCAGGTCTTTATTCAGGGACTCGGGGAAAACAGGTAAGCGGAGATCTTCCAGACCATGC
>PVLC010034269.1:0-16989 GCA_004027655.1 Graphiurus murinus
AATTTTGAAATGGTCTCACTAAGTTGCTGAGGCTGGTTTTGACCTGCGATCCTCCTGTCTCAGCCTCCCAAGTACTGGGATTAACAGCTGTACACCCCCACACCAAGCTTCTTAGAAGGTGTTTCAAGATACAAAATAAAAGCTAGATGTGGTGGTACATGCCTGTGTTCCCAGTACTTGGGAGGCTGAGACAGGAGGATCACAGGCCTCAGCAACTTAGACCCTGTTTCAAAATAAAAAGAATAAAATAGGGAGGGCTGGGGCAAGGTGTATAGCTCAAAAGTAGAATGCCTCTGGGGTCAATCCCTAGTACCAAGTAAGAAAAGAATGACGTGCTCTGGTCTGAATTTTAGGAGGATCAGCCACAGGGCAGAGAACGGCCTGGTCTCCAGAGGTAAAGCTGGAGGTTTGGGAAGTGCTGCTCACTTCCATCTCTGAAGCCACCACTCTCATTGCTATTTGTGCTTCTCCCTGTGCTGGTTTGGTGACTTTGGTCAAGCTGCTTGACCTCTCTGAGCATTGATTTCTTTTTTTTTTTTTTTTTTTTTTTTTTTTTTTTTTTTTTTTTTTTTTTTTTTTTTTTTTGCGGTACAGGGGATTAAACCCAGGGGATTCTACATCCAAGCTACAGCCCCAGCCCTATTTTTTATTCTTTATTTTGAAACAGGGTCTCACTAAGTTGCGGAGGGCCTCACTAAGTCCCTGAAGCTGTCCGCGAACCTGCAATCCTCCTGTCTCAGGCTCCCATGTACTAGGATTTACAAGCGTGCACCACCACGCCGGGCTTGAGCTTGGATTTTTATACCTGTGATACAGTATAAATCTACATAATATCTCTCATCTCAAAAGGCTTATTTTAAGAACTACATGAATTATTGTATTGAAAGGAATCAGGTCCGCCTGGTGAATTGCAGCCACTTAGCAAAGATGGTATTTTATGGTCTCATAGGGAAGAGACCCGGAGAAGCCGGAAGAGGGAAGGGCAGGCATGAGATGAAGCCCTGGGGCTAAGCTTCAGACATTTGGATGCTCTTCCTGCACTTCATTTCAAGGTACCCCCACCCCATGGCCGCCAATGCTCAGCTCAGCCTGGTTTCCCTTGCAAATCAGCCTGTGGGGGAGGAACCTGACCTGCGCACAAAGACAGAAGATGAAAAGGATGGAGAGAGTGAGGGAATGGAGAAAGGTCCTGTATGTATTCCCTCCCCAACTCTGACCATCGTCCCAGCCTGCACCACCAGGGCTCCCCGCTGGCTCATCCAGCAGCCAAAACACACTAATTCCCAGGGGATAAAATAACACGTTTAAATAGAAGATTGTATTTGCACCTAACGAATATATAAATGCCCTAGAACTTGTTTCATTTCACAGACTAACCTGGGAAAACGCTAAGAGCCAGGGTAGTTTTTGCTTTTTAATCACTGCTGTTGTCAACCCAGAAAAGAGGTCTTGGCGATCACCCGGGTGTGCCGTGCTAGCCAAACCCACGTGGCTTTGCTTGGCCAGAGTCCAGGACCCTCAGACACTCTGTAGCTGCTTCCAGCTGAATTTGAAAGGTGTCCTCAAACTTCCCCAGCGGGTATACCCCTGATGATTCTGAATGTTTGAAACAAAACAAGAATTTGTCAGACGAACTGAGGATTGCCTCCTACACCCTGGGGATACAGGGTTTACCTGTGCTGCATAATAATGGGTGTCACCTGGGGAGCAATGCGTGATTCTGTACGCCAGGAGGTAGGGCACCTTCGAAGATGGGTAATGACAACAGGCCATGTCGTGCCCTGAGCCCACTGCACAGGGGTGGGCCAGGAGATGCTGTGGCGATGCAGGCTCCACAGATAACGAAACTGAGGTTCTGAGAGGTTTCATTTATTGGTTACTTATTATGGATTTATTTGTTTATTTATTTATTGGTACTGGGGACTGAATCCCAGGACATTTTACCTCTGAGTAAAACTCCGGCCATTTTTATTTTCTATTTTGAAACAGGGTCTTGCTAAGTTGCTGAGGCTCTCCCTAAGTTGCTGAAATTAGCCTCAAATCTGCAATCCTCCTGTCTCAGCCTCCCAAGTACTGGGATTATAGGTGTCTACCACCATGCTGGGCATTGGAGAGGTTTTTTCAAATGCCCAAGGTCACAGTAATGCTAAGGTCACCAGTAAGTGGTGAGGCTGGGGTCTAAGCCAGGATCAGATGGCGGGTCCATGGACGCCTGCCGTGCTCTCTCAGTGGTCACCCTGTGTGGCCTCCCTCTGGACAGTGTGCTGAGAAGCTTCTGTTGCTAGCAGAAGTGCCCTGGGGTGGACTAAGCATTCTTAAAATATCACCCTGTGCTCATTAAAGTTGCCCAGGAGGCAGAAACTCCTTTTCTACCCATTTTCCAGATGAGCAAAGTGATGAAAAGTCACCGAGCTTTTTAGCAATCAAGTCAGGCCCCTGCCTCCAAGCTCCAGGTTCACCCTCTTTCTTCTCTGAACTCCCAGGACTGAGCTCAACATCACAGACACCACCAGCGCATTGGGAAGGGCTGTGGGTGCAGAGGTCTATGGCTGTGTCTCTGTGAAGCCCGGAACTTTCATGAGTGACACACTGGCATCTAGTAAGGTGCAGGGTGCATGTGTGTGTGCATATGGGAAGAACGATGCTTCTGCTGTGAATCTGCGAGGACCCTGAATCCGGTTTCCCCGTGGAAGAGGGGAGCTTGTTTGATAATTATCACCTGTGTCTTTTCATCCCATCCCCGCCCTCTCTGATAACCACCCTGCCATGTGGAAATGTAATGGCCACATTACATTGGGTATCCTGCTGGATTATCTTGTGGCCCAGGGGACATTATCGGTACCAAGGATCACAATCTTTCACTCCCTATCTCTGCAAGTGAACAGACCTGACAAAGCGCTCCCGAGCTCTCTGAAGTAACCTTCATGTTTGTGAACAGCAGCTCGACATGGTTTCCTCCCGAGCTGTGCCCCGTCCTCGCCATGTTCCAGGAAAGAGACCAGATGCAGGAAGACCATCAGCGTCCCCTCCTCCCCCCCATCAGCAGCTTCACAGGTAATCTGACATGTGTGAAATGAGACCGCTTATCAATAAAGAGAGTGCCCGCAGCTTTTAGGGAGGCAGGAGGGACCTGCTGGCTGCTGCAAATCTCTCACTAGTGTATTCGAGTTTGACACTTAATATTCAAGCCCAATGGCAGGCTCTGTACCCAGGACAGAACATTGGAGCAGTGCGGGAGCCACAGGCTGACAGGCTGAGCATGCAAACCTCGGGTGGAAGGCACTTCAGAGCTCCGGCTGCAAATAAAGCTGGAGAAGAGGGAAGAGAGGGCGGGAAGCAAGGTCAGGGACACCTAAGTGAAGATTAGCACATGAAATCAACATGTACCTCTCTTATCAGCTTGCCTCCTGAAATCATAGGGAACCACATAAAAGCAGTGCGAAGCTCATTCCTTTTACTGAAAGGCCTTGTGCTGGTCCTCATTATTTCCCCATCAGGGACTCAAAATAAGAGACTCCAAACAGCAGTATCCAAAAGGGCAATCTGGAATTCAGAGGCCGATGGCCAAGTGTTCCGTAACCTGGGACACCTCCTACTCCAGCTAGGTACCTCGATACCCTCCCTAGAATCTTGTGCAGGGTGTGGTATGAAGAAGCTGCCCAATACTTGCTCGTAGATTAGAGCTGGTTCACAAGCAGGCACCTTCAGGCTTAGTTTTGCGTATTTTCCAGACACTTGGAGCTAATCCTGTTTAGTCTAAATTGAAGGCCACAGCTGGCGTTGACAATGTCTAAATGACCTATATGCAGGCAACATTTGAATCAATCTGCTTAAGACAATTTGGGAAACATTTGCTGACACTTAAGACTCAACATTAAATATCTATCATCCTAACTCTTCTTGGTAAACCATGATCCCTGCCCACACTGGGACAGTGGTTCTGTATGAGCCCAGTGATGAGGACGTGGGCCTCAGGAAGAGAGTGAAAGGTTGAGTCTTATGGAATTCCAGGCTAGTAAACAAATGTATACCTTCTGGCTTTTATTATAATTGCAGACATATTCCCAAAGAAGGAAGAAATCTCATCCAACCAACTGAGCTTTGATAACCATTAGCCGTGGTGATGTGGTGATCATGGCTTGCATATACAACCTACAAGGGCTCCCCGGTGCCTACAGGATGTTGGAAATGCCTTTTAGCACTGCACTGATAGAAGCAGTTTTCTGAGATTTTTTGTCCTTGCACCATCTCAGGTTTCCCATGCCAGCAAGCCATTGTATCACCTAGGTATTCTCTGGGGTTTCTGTCCTCTGGGATCTAGAATCTTACTCGTCTTGTTTGCTTTGGCTGACCTCATACTCTTAGACCTTCCATATAAGAAAATCATGTCCATGCATCTGGCCCAGCTCAAGTAGATTTTCCCAGTACGGTACTCCCAGTTCTTCGTGGGCAGAACTAGGCTCTCTTTATGTGTCCATGAACATTGTACTCCTTTCTCTTCCTTTGTGTGTCCATGAACATTGTTCTCCTGCCTCCCTACAATGCACACAGTTACAGCATTTGGAAGGCAGCTCATAGTCATCTATCTCACAGTTACTCATCTCCTAGACATTTACTGCTTTGCTCTCTGCAAACCCAGATTAGGAGCTGTTGGAAGGGAGGAAATTACCCAACTTTGAATCCCCAAAGCTTATTCAAGGACTTGAAAGTGCAGACAGGCAATGTATATTCAATGAATAAACTTATAATAAATATTCAAGGCAGAAAATGATGAGCAGAGACTGGGTGATAAGAATTTTCAAGAGGGGGGAGGAGCTTCAATCTTGCTGGGAAGGACCAAGGTCAGTTACAGGGGTGGCGATAGTTTGAGAGGCAGTCTGGTAGAGTAGCCAACAAGGCAGACTTTGAAGTCAGAGTGCCTGGGTTTAAAGCTCAGATCCAATACCTCCTAACTCTGTGATTTAGTGCAAGTTACCTAATCCCTCTGGGTCTCACTTTCCCCATCTTTGATTGTGTTAGTCAGCTCTTTGTTACCATGACAAAAGTATCTTACAAGAACAACTCAGAGGAAGAAAGAACAACTTAGAGGAAGAAAGATTTGTTTGGGCTCATGCCTTTAGAGACAGTCCATGGGTGGCTGACTAACCTCATGGTGGGAGGGTCTGGCTGAGGGTCACTGCTCAGCTCTTGGAAGCTGAGAAGCAGAGAGAGACAAAAGGGGCAGGAACAAGATACACCCTTCCCAGGCATGTCCTCAGTAACCCACTTCTTCCAACTAAGTCCCAATTCCCAATTTCCAATAATCCATTCAAATTATTAATCAACCAAATGGATTAACCCATTGATGAAACCAAAGTCCCTGTGATCCAATTGTTACCTAAAATCCCCACCTCTGGTCACTGCTGCTTTGGGGACCAAGCCTTCAATGCATGAGACCGGAAGGGGGGAATCCAGATCCAAACTATAACAATGACACTACTAATATTATCTACAAGATAGAGTCTCAGAAAACCTAAAGATTCTGCTTATGTCAAATGCATGCAAATATTAGCAATTTTCATTTGGACTTGGCTATGGAGAGTAAATAGGACTTGGAGGTAGGAGGTGTAGACATTCCCCCAGGTGGAGGAGCAGCTTAAAGAGAGGAAAGACATTTTGAGAGTCCAGAAGCAAAGCACTGTAATGTAACCTGTTGTATGTCACTGCTGGTAGATAAGGACAAGGCTGATAGAGGCTAGAGATGGATCAAAAAGGACTTTGAATGTCGGTCCAGAATTTCTGAACTCTGTTTCTTGAGAAGTAGAGAGCTAAATGTTCGGGACTCAGCTCTCAGCCTGGGTTTCAGTTAACTATTTATTTTAGGCAATGGTTTTCACCCAAACCCAAGGCACTGCCAGGCTGGTAACAAGGATGGGTTGCAGCCACCAGAAACAGGTAGTTCACATTTTGACAGTGTGTATAAATAAGATAATTCTCCTGGAGGGGGATTTTCTGGAATGGAAAACAAATTGGTCACTCATTTTCCTTTAGATATTTCTAAAACTCTACCAGATAAAGCAGGACTTGTGACCAATCTGAACAGATATCAACAGGCTGCCTTCAGTGTTGGAATGTTTCTCTTTACATTATTGTAAAGGATTATTGAGGAATTTAATTTTCTCCCATTGTCTCAGGGATACCTTCCACCAGAGAAGATTTCATGTGGGACTAATGATCACTTCCAGACAAAATGGCAGAATTCATGAAAAGGTAGCCTCTTAATGCCGTGGCCCAAGAGACATCTCCTTCCCTGTTCTCTGAAGACACAGTCTCCACAATTTTCCACGAATCCTTCAGGATCTGGTGGCTTTTCCTCCTCTCCCTCCTCTGCATTCCCCTTGTTAAGCTGTTATATTTCCATTTCATTCTCAACCATCAAAAGCGTTCAGATTTCCCAACTCTCCCTTCTCTTTCTACACCGCTTCATGAAATCATTATTCTCTTATTGTGGGCTGATTCTCTGTATTACTCATTCAATTTGCCCTCTTTTACTGATGGCCTTAAATCCTCACTGCATTCAAAAGACATTTGCATTATTGGTTCCTCCGAATAGCCTGGACAGGCATCTTTTCCCAAGATGTGGGTACCCTTGCCTTTCTACTTTAAAATTCTTACTGGATGCTGCTTCTTACACTGTGGCTGGCTGGCTGTGTTTGGAGTCAAAATGAGTCCTGGTTGTTGATTGGACAGATGCTGGACAGCTGGAAGAAAAATGCTCAATTAAAAGGGCACAGGAGAAGCGCATTCCAGCTAGGTCCATTGAACATCCACAGTTCCGTACCCCGAGCATCCCAGACCTCCGGGCGTCTTCCTTTCTCTGGCTGCTGTGATTCAAATGGGGGCTGATTAGGATGGTGCCAGCCAGTGATAGCTTTGAATGAGCAACTTCCTGCTTCGCCATTGATTATACAAAAGAGACACCGGTAGCTTTTGTGTTTTGCAGCACCAATCAGAGGTAGAAGGCCAACTTATTCCATCAATCTATATTCACCCTTCCCAACAAATCAATGAAACAATATCTCTGTGGCACCCGCAAAGAAAAACCCTATTGTTCAGAGATTGCTCCAGTGTCACTTGGAGGAAAGATCATCCCAATCACTAAACAGATCCGGATGTTTCTTTGTTATACTAAAAAATACCCACCCCTATCCCCCCCCCCAAAATAAGTTATTCTATAACTTGTGCACAAATCAAGGGCAGAGTTAATATAAAGAAACTCAATCTACTCAGAGTCTGGCACCACATTCAATCCCTGCTTACTTTTCTCACACTGCTGGGAGCTAAACAGATTGGTTCTGTACCCTCGTGGGAAGCACTGCTTTGAAAACTCATGTCCGGGAATTGCTGGTGGTTCCAGCAAGACCTATAGGTCTCTGGGATTCTAACCCAGCAAGTCCAAGCGGGGACCAAGAATGGGCTCTCCAATTAACCCCAGCACAAAGGCACAGAGGGAGATGTAGCCACTGTCCCTTTAAAGACCCAAGAGCAGCTGGTGGCGGTGGCACATGCCTGTAATCTCAGTACTTGGGAAATTGAGACAGGAGGATTGCAGTTTCAAAACTTAAGCAACTCAAGCCTCAGCAACTTAATAAGGTCCCCAGCAACCTAGCAAGACCCTGTTTCAAAATAATAATTTTTTTTTTTTTAAAAGGGGCCAGGGATATAGTTTGGAGATAGAATGCCCTTGGTTCAATCCCCACTAACAACAAATAAATAAATACCCAAGAGTTTGCTTCCACCACTGAAATAATAACAAGAGGAAACTGGTGGATTGATTCACAACACGAGCTTGAAGCCAGAGTTCCAGGTTCAAATCTCATCATGGCTATTCCCTAGAAGCACAACCCAGACAAGGAATCTTCCTAGCTGAGCTTGGTATTTTTTACCCGATAATAAATTGGATAGGAGCATCTCTTCTGGGACATTTATGTGAGTGGTAATGGAATAGTATGTGCCTAGTAATCACTTCGGTGCCTGGCGCTTCTATGCTCAAAATCCTTGCTACTCAAAGGTGGTCCAGGGCCTGCTGACAGCCCAGCTTGATGAGTTCTTGGGAAATGTAAACTCCCAATCTCTGCCCCAGACCTGCCAAATGAGAATCTGGATTTTAACAAGGTCCCATAGGTGACTCATGGGTGTGGGTCAGCTGGAGAAACAGTGCTATGCATAACTTTCCATCCCATTCTGATAAGCGCTGTTGACCACAGACATTTTCTCCATAAATTTCAACAACAGGGCAATGAATTTTGAAGAGGAAATAAGTTTGCTATTTGTAAGGTGAACCGGCACAGGCACACCTCGACAGGGAACCATGGGCTGCTGAGTGACATCAAGTCAGAAGGTGACACCTACGTGATCCCCTAGTGCTGTTCCCAGGTGGAAAGGGCTGGCATATGCAAATGCTTACACACACACACACACACACACACACACACACACACACACACACACACGGAATCTCTGAACTTTGCTCCTCTCCGGCCAGGAGTCAAAGCTTGGAAAGTTGTAGGAAAGGGAAGCCTGGGTAAGTTTCACTGGAAGATTTTTTTCAAGTTCCACAAATATTTCCTAAAGATGTTTCCAGCTGAGGAACAACAGCTTGGGAGTTTTAGAATTTCTCTATATTAGGAGAAACCCCAGCGCTTTGATGGAGGAAGTCTAGGGGAGGCAGGTGGGGCTGGGGGAGACTTGATGAAGGAACGATGATTCAGTTGACACTAGGTACATAAACAGAACTCTCATGGCCAATCTCAGTATCGTGTACTTGAGGAAAGGGGAGGGAAGGGGGTAGAATCTGGGGAGAGCTCACCAAGCGCTGTGCACATGTATACTGGTTTCACTCGAACATCATTATGATATGTGATTACAATGCATCAGTAACAATTAAATAAAAGGAAAGAAACAAGAATCTCTCCACATTTAAGTAAATATCTTTTTAGACAACCAGATAATGAGGGACGGAGAAAGGTTTTAACATGCCACTTTAAGTGTTATACAGACCTGGCATGGAGGCACACACATGTAATCCCAGTAGTTGGGAGGCTAAGAGAGGAGGATCACAGGTTGGAGGCCAGCCTCTGTAACTTAGCCAGGCTCTAAGCAACTTAGTGAGACCTTGTTAATAAATAAAATATAAAAGAGGGCTGGGGGTGTGGCTCGGAGGTAAAATACCCCAGGGCTCAATCCCTAGTACCCCAAATAAATTAATTAATTAATATATGAATGAATGAATACATAAAATATGTTCTACGCATGTGTATATTTATACGTGTGTGCACACATGTATACGTACACATGTGCACTGAGCTAGCCATCTGCAAGATTTTCAGCTCCTTCCTCCTACTAAATATTTAGTCACTCATCCAATGTTTATTAAAGTCTGGCCATGTGTCATGGATGGCACCCGGTCAGCAGTTGTGGGGACACTGCTGCAGGGCCCCGGTGCGACTGTGTCTGCTGTGCCTTTGTGACTGTAACCCCCACACCCAGCACCCTGTGTGACTGGCCGTCAAAACACGTCCACTGGCTAACTTAATGAATGCCATATTGTCATATACCATTTATATTACAGGACTGTTAGCGTGTTTGTTTTCTACTGAAAATACAACCAGCATAATTTTCAAGCCTGAACAGATGGTGGAGACAGAGCAAGCAACACCATGACTATTTCGGGTGGTACTCGCTGGCCATTTTAAATACTGATTAGTCACTTTGTTCCTCTAGCCTCTGCTTCAATCCAAGAGCAATCAATTCCACTGACTTCCATCTTGGAAGCTGAATCTGCACGCACACCTATTTTCTGTGCCCATCACAGGTAGCAATCAAATGACCTTGAATGCCCTTGGGTAAGGTGTGAATTCTTTGGTATCATGCCCTTACCATTTTATACCCAGCCCAACTCAAAATGGGCAGATCTCTGTAGACCTTTGAGTTTGAAATGATTCTGTCTACTTCTCCTATTTGTTCCTCCTTCCTGATTGACTCATTCAGAGCACCCTTCAAGTCAACTCCGCCCCAGACACTTGTCCTGGGTTGCTGAGCAAGTATTGTCATGGAAGAAAGGGTGCTGGTCTCCACAGACCTTGAATCCTAGTGCCAGTTATGGTAATCAAGGCCCTGCAAATCTGGTCTTCCTTGTACAGTCGCCTCTGACATGGGAGACATCTGTCATCCAAGGTCTATGAGCCCAGAGGAAAACCTGTGCCACACCCAAAGACTCACTTTCCTCTGTGGATAGCCCCCATGGGCAAAGGAAAGGACTCCACTGGATATTGCCACCAGCACTCTAGCCATCCGCTCAGAATTCATGCAGGGCTACAGAGAAGCCAGCATGTAATAATAATGAGTAAGTACACCACTTATTCCAGAGATGGTAAGCATCTCCAAGAAATCACGAAGCTTAAGCTTGACTTATTAGCAACCACGGTTTTGTCCTCTTTGTTACAAACATCCAAGACGAGACTAGCACATTCCAGGTGTGGTATTATTTCTAAGCCTTGCAACGATCTTGCAACACGGGGACTAACAGCTTCAAAGTATTGAGAAGGAGAAGGAGCCCCAAAGGCTTGAAGTAAGCAATTCCTCCAGGGCAACCAGTGGCAGGAGTCACAGTCGGCTCCTGACCAAGGTTGTGATTTGCAAAGTTCTCACACATCTGAGTGAAGATTTCTGAACTTTTCCCCCAAGTCCCTGGCACCACATTTGTCACGGGCGGGAAATGTGTCTTTAATGATACATTTAAGACACAGGAGCCTTGGCGTTCCGAGCCCTTTGGAAAAGAGTGGAAACCAAGGATGGGGATTAAAAGTGTGTGCCATGATTCTGATGGCAGAGGAACCCTCCCGCTGAGCCCCAAGCTGCTCGAGTTATTCAGAGTGTTCCTTTGTAACACATTTCAGCATTTCCCCTGGAAAGAAAGGCCTTACCTGCACATTTATTATCGGTGCCAAGATGGTATATAATTAATACTTTGAGACAGCACATTCACCTGCCTTAATGTTTACTCTAACAATATTGGCTTGGCTCGAAATAAATAATGTTTTGCCGGCTGGGTGTTAGCCCACTCTTAGACAAGAAGCCTCAATTGATTTAATTATGTGGCTGATGATTTATTGTTGCGGCCCTCCTTGGGTTACATGTTGTGTTAATGGGCCATCCGTGTAAATAAGACGTGTCTTGCTAGGATCCAATGACTTCAGTGCAAAGAGCATTCACAAAGGGACGGGGAGGGGGCTGGAAAAGCAGAGCTGGCTAGGTTCAGCCTCCTCTGGCGCTGCCCACAGACCTTCTCCTCCTCTCCTAGCCAAGGAGACTACAGAACACACAAAGATTGATGAGCTGGTACTTGGAGACCAGAGGCGCAGGGCACGGGTCCAAGGTAAGATGATGGTCATTTACATCCTATAAACCAACCTCCCGCCAGAAGGAGAAGCAAGGCTATTTTGCATTTCAGTCCACATGAAGCAGAAATCCGGCCACACGTCTCCTTGTGCATAGAATCAGCAGTCAGCAAATGCCCAAGGAGTGTTTGCAGGATGAAAACCTTTAGCTGCGTGCAAAGGTGTGCAATTTCTGGGTGCTTGTCTCCTATGGACTGGGAAATACAGGGTTAGTATGAAAACTGTATCAGAAGGAGTGGTCCCTGCTCCCCTTTGCTCAGCTCAACAGGCTGGAGAATTCAGACCTCCAGAAATAGCCTTGGACTTTCTGTGCTGAGGTTCACCTCCTATTTCTAATCCAATGGCTTTGTTGTGGGGCCCAAGGCAGCACGTTTTCCGATGTTGTTCAATGTATTTAGTACAGCTTGAATAGCCCTTTTACGCAAAATGCTTGGGAACAGAAGTGTTTTAGGTTTGGGATTTTTTTTTTTTTCTAGGACTTGCTATTCCCATTAGCTTCAGAAAATCACTTTCCGACTTCTGCTTCCAGAGTTTGCTCATCATTCATGGTTTGATTTCCCCTGTACCGTGTGTGTGGTATTGGGGATGGAACTCAGGGGCACTCTACTTCCGAGCCACACCTCCAGTCCTATTTTATTCTTTTATTTTGAAACAGGGTCTCACTAAGCTGCGGAGGGCCTCACTAAATAGCTGAGGTTGGCCATGAACTTGCAATCCTCCTGTCTCAGCCTCCCAAGTATTGGGATTACAAGTGTGTACCACACCAGGCCTGGTAGGATTTTTTTTTTATCATAGAACATTTGCATATACAAAATGGTGGGAGACCTGAGTCAAAACACAAAAATCTATTTATTTCACATACACCTTACACATATGGCTTTGAAGGTGATTTTATACAGGATTTTTAGTGCACCTGAGTTGTGACCATGACCCAGCACAAAAGGTCGGGGTGGAATTTTCCACTTGTAGCAACTGGTCACTGCTGAAATTTCGGATTTGGGGAGCATTTCTGATCGGATTCTGGATTTTCAGATGAGGAATGCTCAACTTGTCTCTGGAATTCCAAATTTGCAAATTAACAGGACTGCCTCCCCCACGACCACTATGATAGCTTCTTTAATATTTTTAATGATTACTTTTAATCCATAAGTAAAAAAAAAAAGACTACCATGGCACAATCCAAATTTTGGAGGCTTATTTTGTCTCTCTTTGACTTAAGGTTACCGAATATTTCTTGTTTTTTTCTGTTGTTGTTTTTGTTTTGTTTTGTTTTGTTTCAGTACTGGGGATTGAACCCAGGGGCATTCTACCTCCGAGCTACATCCCTAACCTCCGAGCTACATCCCTAACCCTATTTTTTTATTCTTTATTTTGAAACAGGGTCTCACTAACTTGCAGAGGGCCTCACTAAATAGCTGAGGCTGGCCACAAACCCGGATCCTCCTATCTCAGCCTCCCAAGTATGGGGATTAAAAGCGTGCACCACCATGCCTGGTTCAAATGTTTATTTTTGTTAAACCCTTGTTCCTGTAATTTCCCTCTGGGCTCTGGGGTTTTGCTTGTCAAACCAGAGGATAATCAGCATGCTAGCCATTTGGAAGGATGTCCATTTCACCCCAAACTGCCATCAATACACCTCTAATGAGAGGAACAATGCCTTCTCATGCACCCGTATATAAAGTGATCAGAGTCCCACTACCTCTAAGACAACCCAGCATCAACACTACTTAGCTGAATACCAATAATGAATCAGGGAAAATGATATCTCTTCTCACCAGAGCCTCCAAGGTCAGAGGTATCCTGCTCCGTGATTGAATAGCTGTTCTGCTTTACAAGGTGTTTACAAGGTACGTGAAAAAAATCAAGGCCCTCGCCATCTTCTGGAATCCTGCTCGGCTTGTCCTAGCTCAGGGAAAACACCCACACCATATTAAAAGTTGTAAAATGCGGCATCTTCCTTGGCATCCTGGTGGGCAAATGATACTGAAAGAACGGAGACATATGTGCCAACTCTGTCCATGCCCACCTGCAGCTCTGTGAGACCCTTCTTCAGTCCTGGATCTGAGTGGCACATTTCACTGAGGCCGACGGTACACGACAGAGCCTTACTAGCATCGCGACTCTTCCAACTATTGGCAGTCTCCCAGGAAGGGTCATTAATATTTGCTTTAGGTACAGGTGTGAATGGTTTGGAACTTGATTTCTGCCCTGCCCCCAGAGCCATCCTGATGGGGTAGGCAGAGAGCTCTCGTGAAATGGTTAATGTCAGTGCCATTAGCAAAGCTAAAGAAGGAAAAGAGATAAAAATTGCCAGAGGAATTATGTTTTCTAGCTGCTAAGTAGATAATGTGAATAATGGGGCAAAATGATTACTAGCCACCATTTGGGCACCAATAGCCGAGATGTCGTCGGAGTCTAATATGCTCTGTGGAATGGTATTAAAAACAAGCTGTCCAGGGAAAGTGCCCTCCCTCCACCCAGCCAGGGCCCAGGCACACCCTGCTCCAAGGTGCACAAAGAAGGCCCTTTCTGCAGTGATGTCCTGCCCCTGGGAAACCTTCCCTTTCCTTTTGCTTCCAAATGAGAACAGCCTCAGGAACTTAGCTGGATTTATATTAGACAAGCCAGGTGGAGACGATAAATTAAAAATGCCAGCATGGGTAATTTGGCCATATCTCTGCCACTCACTGTCACGCCCCTGAGGGGCCACCAGAGGTGTGCAGCTTCTAATTAGAGGATCATGAAGAAAGAAAGGAAGAGTGGGTGCAGGTTTAGGCGTGCTCGCTGTAGTGGGACCTCGGGGTGTCTCGGTGACGCCCTGTCATCCTTGGCTAATGGTGAGCCATCACAACGATGGGCTAGTGCAACCGTTATGGGGCTGGTTGTCTTTTAATTTCCATTTTGTTTTTCATGGTTTTGAGGATGGATAACACCTAGGAATGCAATTGGAAGCTTAGATGGTGCAACCAAAACAAGAAAATGGACCTCTGATTTCAGCTGCAGAATCTGCTTGAGATGCGCTGAGATGAAAAAGAATAAACAGGACATGGGACTTGTTCTCTGCCATCTGAAAGAATAGTTCAAGTGCAGATTTTGCAGATTTTACAGTAAGCAAGCTGTAAGATTGAATCTGAGGTCAATCTTTTTTTTTTTTTCAAGGGGTACTGGGAATTGAACCCAGGAGTATTCTACCTCAGAGCTACACCCCTAGTCCTATTTTTTTTTAATTTATTTCGAAACAGGGTCTCATCAAGTTGTAGAGGACCTAATTAGCTGGGGCTGGCTAGGAACTTGTGATCCTCCTGTTTCATCCTCCCAAGTACTGGGACTACAAGCATGGATCACCATGCCCAGCAAGTTTTTGTTGTTGTTGTTTTGTTCTTAGCTTAATGGTTTTTTGGTCTTTTTGGAACTGGGGATCCAACCCAGAGCACCACACTTGCTTTGCCACTAAGCTACATCCAAGTATCCAAGTCTTCTTTTTTTTGGGGGGGGGGTACTGGGGATTGAACCCAGGGGCATTTTGCCTCTGACTACACCTCACCCCTTTTTTTTTCATTATTTTTTTAAAATTTTAACAGGGTTTCATTAACTTGCTGAGGGCCTTGCTAAGTTGCTAAGGCTGGCTGTGAGCCTGTGATCCTCCTGTCTCAGCCTCTCAAGTACTGGGATTACAAGCGTGCGCCACCACGCCCAGCTGGGCTCAGTCATTGTAACAATATCTGCAAGCTTGCTAATCTCTCCAACTGCAGGATCTCTTAACTGTGAACTGAGGTTACTAGTACTTTCCCCAGGAGGCAAAGGTGGATTACCAGGGAAGCATGGATCAAAAGAGAACATGTCTGCAAAATGTTTAAAGAAGTCTTTGCCAAATAACCAGTGCTCAATAAATTAACAGGTCTGATTATTAGGCAAACCCTACTGTCCTTGGTTCTGAAGACTTACAGGCCAATAGGAATCTGATAGATTGTTCAAATATCTCTTAAGAGAAGGGGCACAGTATGGGGAACAGCAGAGGTGCTGGATTTACAGCCCCAAATCAGATTCACTGATAGGAAGAGGAGACAAAAATCATCTTGTTAAAATTCTCCCCTTTTAAGATTACAACTGTCCATCTGTCTCAGACATCGGGCGTGCTGATCTGTGCACAGTCTGGGACTGTTCCCAAGAACTCGTCAATACTTGTGAGCTAAGATGAAGATGGTCTCTCCGAATATTAAAACTTAGAGGAGAGACCTTGAATCAAGAACTTTCACTTCTTGCGTATGGGGGTAATGTTCTTTCTCAGAAGCAGTTAACAACCTACTGCTCCTCCAACAGTGTCTTGGCTTTGCCTGTTAATTGGTGCTCGCCCTTGTCTGTCCCTGTCTGCCTCTTCCAGCCCAGTTTTCTTCCACTTCCTCTCCACTGAAGCCAGGCAGGAAGCCGGGTAGCCTGATCAAACTGCCTGGGTTCAAATCCAGATGGGTTCACAGAGTGGCAGAGAAACCCTGGGCATGCTATTGCAAGCTTCCTCCTCTCTGTTCTCCTCGGAGGGTTTCTGTGAAGGTTCAGAGATGAATGCACCGATAGCATCAACATTATTATTATATTTTTTGTGATACTGAGGAATGGAACCCAGAGGCATTCTACCTTCAAGCTACACCCCCAGGCCGATTTTATTTCTCGCTAGGTTGATGAGAGTCTTGCTACTTGTTGAGACTATCATTGAACCATACGATCCTCCTGTCTCAGCCTCCCAAGTACAAGGATTACAGGTGTGCACCACCACACCTGGCTCAACATCAACATTATTAATGGTGCCCTGCAGCGACCCCCAAAATCTGGCTGCTGCTCTTACGGGTTCTGTTATTACTACCAAGGTGGTCACCATCACTATGTCCTCACATCCACATCGTCAGAGACAATGATGTGAAGGCCACACAGGGTACCAACGCCCTCTACTGGGAGGACTGCTCCCTCCCTAGCCTTTACACACTCTAGAACAAAGCTCTTCAAGCCCCTGACCCACTTAGGATGATTTTCTGAATCGATTCACTGATGTCTGAGACAGATGGACAGTTGTAATCTAAAAGGGAAAAATGGAAGGGACATTTTAACAAGGTAATTTTTGTCTCCTCTTCTGATCAGCGAATATAACATCAGGCTGTGATTCTAGCAACCTTCTCTGTTCCACATACTGTGCCCCTTCCCTTAAGAGATATTTAAACAATCTGCCACATTCTTGTTGACCTGGTAATCTTCAGAACCAAGGACAGTAGTAGACTTGGCATAATAACCAGACTTCATGAATTGTTGAGCATTTGTTATCTGCCAAAGACTTCTTTAAGCGTTTTGCATTTGTAGTCTCAGTTGGTTCACCCTTACCTGGTAACCCACCTTTACTTTGCTAGGTAAAGTATCAGCACCCTCAGTTCCCAGGGAAGAGAACCTGCACTTAGAGATATTAGTAGTTGATTCTGAATTGACTCACTGATGTGACATGTTGAAAGGTGTGGACTCTGGGTCCATGCCTTCTCTAAGCTTCACTTTCCATATCTGTAAAATGGGC